>JAABNX020000052.1:6689334-6700045 GCA_015163995.2 Mormyrus lacerda | reverse complement strand
CAGGGCTAACGCGTGCGTGAACAGGCCAGGGCTAACGCGTGCGTGAACAGGCCAGGGCTAACGCGTGCGTGAACAGGTCAGGGCTAACGTGTGCGTGAACAGGCCAGGGCTAACGCGTGCGTGCACAGGCCAGGGCTAACACGTGCGTGAACAGGCCAGGGCTAACGCGTGTTCCTGTGCCGATAACCGCACTAGCTGGGGAATGGAATTGACCGAAACATGGCGATGTGCAGAATCCAAATCCTCGGACAGCATTTACAAGCAAATTGCCCCATTAATCAGTTACTGAGTCACTCTGTCACCTTGCTCTATGTTTCCAATTGTGAAACATGAAGATGGATGGAGAATGTTACATAATGCCCATCTACTCTGGGTTCTTGTTCAGCAGACGCCAGCCTCAAAAAATGACCTGGCTGGCTCAGACAAGACTCGCGCCCAAAGTAAAATCTACGTTTCCCCTGCGTTTTCAGCCTTTGGCAGACCACAGCCTTTACCTTAAAATTTTATTAGCAAGTCAGCGTGGCAGCAGAGTAGATTTATATGGGATTAACAGCCGATAAAAATTGAGGTTAATTTCCTTGTCAGTGCTTACATTTTTGAAATCTAAAACAAATGGTGCACTTCAAAAAATATTTTTTTATGGTTTCATCATAAAAAGCAGAGGTTACGTATTTATAGAAACCTTATAATATGCTCAAAAAAAATTATAAATATCTCTGTAACTGGACAACCCATGTAGAACTGAATGTAATGATGATTAAGAATATATATTATATATATTAAATTTATATTATATTCTACCATATAAAAACTGTATTTTCATGCAAAAAATGTGTCTTCTCATTCCAAGAGTATTGAATTTCAACTTTACTAATTAAAAAAGTGCAGAATCACAATATATGTATCATTTAGATTTTATGTCTATGTTCTATACATCTATATCTATATTATAATATTGTATTTTCTCTCTGTCATTACAATGTATTATTAAGGGATTACAAAGTATTATTACGGTATTATTCCACTGTCTCTGGATCATATATGAATGGTATGTTCATCTTTATTACCTTAGAGCCCTGAAAGCACAGATTTGGATATTTTTGCAATGTCTACATACAAGTGTGAAGCAGGTTGCCACTGACAGGCACTTGGCTATTGATTTGCAGGTCGACTCCTGGATATCTTACACACTAAGGGCCGTCGGGGTTACGTGGTGTTTCTAGAAAGCCTGGAGTTTTACTATCCGGACCTCTACAAGCTGGTCACGGGGAAGGAGCCCACACGCAGATTCTCCACCATTGTGGGTAAGTGGTTCCAGACAGGCCGAGAGAAAAGCCAGAGAAACGTTCTCGAAGCGCTCCTTTCACTTTACTTGTAATAAACAAATTCATGCTTTAGCTTTCAAACTGAAAGTGCTACTTTCCATGCTGAGCTTCTAAGATATTGACTTGGAACAATCTGACTTGCAACAATAGAATGCCATTTGCTCATCGCTGCTCGCTGATGCAATGAGCTGTTGAGGGAAAAAGCCGGAAATAGGGAAATTCAGTATAGAGTCTGCTTGTGTGAAAATCATGAAAAGACTTAAATGTTTTATATTAAATTCAAAGTAACACATGTCTGGGTGTTTAAAATTATCTTGCAAAAAAATTATGTGTATGCGTGTGTACTTACACAGCAAATTAACAGACCGTTCTATATTTTTAAACAAATCTGCATTTTTAAATCCTGGTTTAATCCTGGTTCTGCTGGTAGAAGGCTATGCTGAACAGCAAGTTCCTTCCAGGTTCAAAATTTCTAAGACAGCAGTACACAAGAACAAAGAGAAGCAGGAGACACTGGGAACGACCTGAAACCAGCCAGGTTGAGGGCGGAAGTGACTTACTAATGTCAGAGATGACCGTTAACTTATCTGACAGTTTCTCATGAATCAAAGGATGACCTCAAGTGACCTTCAAAAGGAATGGGAAACATTAAGTGCAGGTGTGACATGCACTGCTAGGACAGTTTGTATTAGAGGCTCCTAGAAGCAGGACTGAGGTCCCATAAAGCAAGGAAGACGCCCGTCATTAATGAGAAAGCCAGACAGCAGTTTGCAAAAAAAAAATAATTATATTTTACACAGGCAGATGAGAAATGAATGAAAAAAAAAATGTATTGTGGTGTCTTAATTTTTCCGTGGCTGTATACACACACACACACACACAGTCCTGTAATCATATCTTTTTGGGGACCGCTCATTCATTTCAATGGGAAAAATGCTAATGCTAACTCTGACAACCTTAGTAGATTTTTTGGGTTACTTTCAAATTTACGTTACATTCAAAAGCATTTATTTTATCGCAGCTGAAAGCTGGAAAACAGTTAAGTGCATAAGTGCATAATTCAAAGTACATTGGTCATTTTACATTCAAGCGTAAGCAGAATAACAGCTGACAACATGAACTTAATATTTTTAGAATAACTGTTTACAACCCAAAAAGGATAATTGTAATGCAATAAAGGACTACTCAGAGTGTTCAGGCTAATTAAGGAAAGGAAAATCTACCTCAAGATATTTTTTGAGGTTAGATGTAGAATCTGTTGACTAAAATTGACACTGAAATGGGGCACACATTTCATAGTAATGTGCTGCAGTGTTTCGCCCTTTTATTTGCTTGACTGAGAAATATCTGCGGAATTTCTTCAAACTAAAATCAGTGTCCAGAGCTCAGGCACCTCCATCATTGGGTCTCTCTGTGTGTTTTTAATGCTGGGGGTGTGAGTGGAATATCCAAATAGATTATTATTAGATGAATTCAGAATTTCATGAATTTCAAAGTGAAACTGAAAAGCAATTTCTTGAGTAATTTACATGTTTTTTTGAAGAGTAACTGTATTTTGACTACATCAATTTATTTGATAACTGTAACGGAATACAGTTACATATGTAATGCCTTGACATGCACATTTCACGTTTCATTTCACTTCCCGACCCTGTGAAGTTCGTCTCCATGCATCATCATGCAGTCATATGTTAAATGTGATGATGTAATGAGCCAAGGGATTGAGAGTGAGAGCTGCTGGACACGGCAGGGCTGCTCTCAAGCGTCGGCGTTTGCACATTTTAGTGGAAGAGGGTCACGAGGGCTTGACGCAGTTCCTGATGAACGAGGTGATCAAACTGCAGCAGCAAACCAAAGCGAAGGACGTGCAGCGCGTGGACATCATGGGCAAGCTGCGCACTCTGGAGGACGAGGACAAGAAGCTGCGGCTGGCCAACCAGGAGCTGCTCACCTTCCAGGAGCGCTACAACAAGATGAAGGAGGAGTGTAACATCATCAACAATGAGCTGTGCAAGGTTAAGGACGACAACTACACCCTGGCCATGCGCCTGGCGCAGCTCAGCGAGGAGAAGAACATGGCCATAATGAGAAGCCGCGACCTGCAGCTGGAGGTCAGGATTTCGCTGCGCTTGATGTCGGTTTTGAGATCAGGACCATGTGGTGACATCACTGAGCTGTAGTATACGTGGCCAATCGGAACCGGCTTAAATGACCGTTATTTTCTGCCGTTATTAATACTGCCGTTATTAATACTGAAGTAAATGCATATGGCGTCAAGAGCGTGATTCTTTTTCAGATCGACCAGCTGAAGCACAAGCTGAACAAGGTCGAAGAAGAATGTAAGATGGAGAGGAAACAGTCCCTGAAGCTGAAGAACGACATCGAAAATCGCCCTCGCAAGGAGCAGATCTTTGAGCTGGAGAGGGAGAACGAGGTGTTGAAGATGAAGGTTCAGGAACTGCAGTCTATCATACAGGTGATTCATCTGAGGAGCAAGAACAGGGCAGGGAGGGCGAGGGGCACATAATGGTCATTTAAATGGACCGACACCCAAAGGCTGAATTTACGCAATATCTAGATGGACCAGAGCGATTACCCTGGAAACAGTGACTCGCGATTTGTAGGGTTATACCATCATCTACGGTAACCTTTGTTATACTGTGCCTTTAAAATTTTGTTGACGTACATTTTTGATCTGAAGTGGATAGATGAAAAAAAAGAACACTTAAAAGAATCCACACAAAACCACAATGAACCCTGTAGAGAAAATAATTTAATAGGAAATATGCTTGTTGATGACATTTAACTTTAGATCAGATAAGGTTACTGGGTTTTTTGTAAGAAGTTTTGGAGAGAAGATGTACTGAATTGTGTGGGGAAAATGCCATTCCCATTAAGGTTTTACCATATACTTTAGTGTTTTTTTTTTCTTTCTTTAAGTAAAGTACTAATGACGCTTTCACAAAAGAGTACTTTTTAAATTACATTTCCGTCATACGTGGATTTCTCAAACATGAATTTTGAACAAAACCTGACCTTATCAAGAGACAAAACCTTATCATATGCTGTATAATTATAATATGATTATCATCCAAAACAGCCACCATACTGAACAACTCCAACCTGCTGTTTGTGGCCTTATTTATACATGATTTAATCTTTAAACCGCCATCTTGGCTCTCTCTTTTTTGTTTAACAGCCAGGGAAGCAGGTGCTGCCTGACTCAGAAAAAGCGATTGTGGACATCCTAGAACACGACCGCATGGAGGCCCTAGAGGATCGTCAGGAACTGGTCAACAAGCTATATAACCTGCATGAGGAGGTCCGGCAAACTGAAGAGCTTAGGGACAAGGTGGGACTAAGCAAGCGAGCTCAACGTGTCCCTAAACTATCATTGGAGGCATCACTGTTTATCATCTAGATTACCACTCTTGCAGCTGGTTTTAGTTGTTTTGGCAGTATTTCTCAGTTAAGGTTTGTCAAGGTAGATGAGACAGCTACAGTAGAAAGAGTCTACTTTGCCAAGCAGCTACACCAGTATGACAGAAATAGCTAATTGGATCAGCATTGGCAGATGGATGTCACATCTTGTAATCAGACATAAAAAGCTTGAAATCTGAGACGTCGGTGGAACCTTCTGGAAGCCTTTGCTGTGGGGGCGGTCAGCGATTACTCTTAACTCAAAACACGAGTCCCTGTGTTCTTGTCATACCTTCAAAGATGGCTGGCTGACTGAATCTGACTCCGGGTTCAGGGGGTGTTTTTCACTTTCGATCTAACGAAAAAGAAACCCCACAGATGTAAGACTGCAGCTGTATTCTACACATCAGGAGTAGCTTGTGACTAAGAGGCCATTACACTGGCTGAGAGTAGTGATTGACTGATCTGTTGCGCGGTAAATCAAATCAAATATCTTCACTGTTATTATGTATGAATCTGGAAAGTAGATCGTTGATAGAGCAAGAGGGTTCTGGGGACACTAAGATAACTGTCCTTGATGTTATAATGTGAACATTCTTAGAATGTTCTCGTAATGCTTTCAGGTTGTTTAAGTTCTACAGAGTCCCAGTAAAGACTGGCCGAGAAAGCGATTTTTCTGTGAGAACATTGTCTACTTGGTGAACCCTAGAGTCTGAGTCACAAGTTTCCATAGATTTGACCGAGGTTTTGACACGTTGACTATGCTGGCGCACCCTCGCAGTACTTGGAAGAGAAAGAAGATCTGGAGCTGAAGTGCTCAACGCTGTTGAAGGACTGCGAAATGTACAAGAACCGCATGAACACGGTCATGGTGCAGCTGGAGGAGGTGGAGCGGGAGCGGGACCAGGTGAGGCATCACGCTCCCCTGGGATGTTCTCCTGCACCGGAAGGGGCACCACTTCCTCATCGTCTTGCTTCTCCGTCCCCTGCCTCCCAGGCCTTCCGCTCCCGTGACGAAGCTCAGAGCCAGTTCTCCCAGTGCCTGATTGACAAAGACAAGTACCGCAAGCAGATCCGTGACCTGGAGGAGAGGAGCGATGAGCTGCATATTGAGATTGTGCGTAAGGAGGCCAAGATCGTCAACCTGGAGGCCAAATTGAGGCGTCTGTCCAAGGAGAATGGACTGGACCAGGTGAAGAAAACAAATAATTCAGTAAAACTGTCCATCCATCCATGAAACCCACAGTTGTCTGCTGTTTTTCCATCGTATTGTTTTACTCACATGATGAATGCAATGTATCAGAATAGTTGATCTAATGAGTGCCCTTTGCCATAATTTATCGCTGTTAATTGAATTATGAGTCTGTTTATGTTGCAGTTTACTTTTCAGGTCCGGTTGCATAGCAACAATATCTTGATTTTAGTTGGATTTTGCAATAGATCTGATTTCTGAATCTTTTAATTTAACATGCTTGATGAACTAACACTTTTAAAATTAATTTTGGATGCTTCATTACACGACTGATACATACTTAATGCAAGCAGTGAGGTCTAGGTTGCAGTAACATGTAGAAATACCCAGATAGTAGCTCTTCTGACTTTCGTCCATGTTGCCCACACTGTGTCCCTGTCAGAGTTTACCTCGAGACATGCCTCTGCCCATTATGACGTTGACCTGCAGCCACCAGGATGCCAAACGAGATGGTCAAGACTATGACTCTGATGAAGAGTCCCCTGTGGACCCAAAGTTCTTCCTCCCAGGGTCTCGCATCAAACGTCAACTAAATCTGAGGGTGAGGGGGCGACGCCTGGTTCTCCTGCCACTTTGGGAGCCTTTCTGATACAGGGCAGTGGAAAATCACCATGGTATTTGTCATCTGTCTTCTTTCAGAATGTTAGAGCCAAGTCTCCAGTCACAGCCCCCAAATCCTTGGATTTTCCAGGTAAAGTGCACTTGAAGACACTTTGTGGCTTAACGTCACAGTACTGTCTGTACTTATAGCCTGACCTCTCAGTACTGTCTGTATTCATGGTTTAACATTACAATTCTGTCTGTACGTATGGTATAACCTCACAGCATTGTGTGTACTTATAGCCTGACCTCTCAGTACTGTCTGTATTCATGGTTTAACATCACAATTCTGTCTGTACGTATGGCATAACCTCACAGCACTGTGTGTACTTATAGCCTGACCTCCCAGTACTGTCTGTATTTATGGCTTAACATCACAATTATGTCTGTACTTTTAGCCTAACCTCACATCTCTACTTATGGCCTAACCTCACAGTACTGTCTGCACTTATAGCCTAACCTCATAGTACTATCTCTACTTATGACCTAACCTCATAGTACTGTCTGTACTTATAGCCTAACCTCACAGTACTGTCTGCACTTATAGCCTAACCTCACAGTACTATCTCTACTTATGACCTAACCTCACAGTACTGTCTGTAGTTATAGCCTAACCTTACAGTACTATCTCTACTTATGACCTAACCTCATAGTACTGTTTGTACTTATAGCCTAACCTCACAGTACTGTCTGTAGTTATAGCCTAACCTCACAGTACTATCTCTACTTATGACCTAACCTCACAGTACTGTCTGTACTTATAGCCTAACCTCATAGCACTATTTGTACATAAGGCCTTCCCTCACTGTACTGTGTACAGTGACTAAAAGGTACTAAACCTGTCCTAAGTAAAAAGAAAACACTGCTGACACTGACGAATGATGGGGGATGTAGGCCATGCTTGACGGCTCGCGATGATCCTGGCCATTGCAGGTTTCACTTCTCCCATTACGTGTGTGTGTGTGTGTGTGTGTGTGTGTTCAGAGCTGTGCACTGCCAGTATCTTCATGCAAATAAGCATTTTTAGTTTCATGCTATGATGGCCGTATGACTCACTGTACGTGACACTGTAAGTCAGACAGATAAAATATGAATACCAGCAATAGAAGTGCTCCAAAAATAGTATCCTAACGTTAATTCAATAATCACGACCATGTACCGGTAATGTTATGGATGACAGCTGTGCGTACGTAGAGCATATTATAGAGGGTAACTGGTTGGTACTGCCACGGCATGCAAACACCAGCGCAGGGCATTTGATTGCCACTGTGAGATAACCCCAATCGTTCCTGCATCCCTCACTGCAGCATCCACCCCAGTTGAACTGTCGGACGCAGCCAGCACAGACACCAGCTCCATGATCACCGCCTCCACCAGCTTAAACAGCTTTCCTGTTACCTCTGCCGGCACTGAGGAGATGTACAACAAAAATGTACGCTTGTGTCTGTGCTCCAAATGGTCCAGCTCAGGGTCAAAGTGCCATTTCTCCATAATCTTTAATCTTTTCTTGAGTTTTGTAAATATCACTCATAAGGGAATATGATTCTTCCAGTTCCCTTTGCAGACTGTAGGTGTTTATCAGAATGTATGACTTCAGTTTTGTTATCATGCATCATGTAGGCGCCATAATGCTTGAGAATGACAATCATCATATATAACAAGGATTGGCTGTAATTATTTGTGTTTGTTTTGTGCTCAAATTTTGTGGATTTGACGTGTCCCTTAAAACAACTGCTAGATGCCAGCATATGGTATCTAACCAATCCAAGAAGAAGCGTTGCAGGCAAAAATAACTGATAGAGTCATTTGAGTAATTTATAAAAATTCGAAAAAACTTCTGCTTGTTCTGATTGTTAGCTGAACAAAAGTCCTCTTTGAGGTTTATGCAAAACACATGATTCCCGCTGGACAATATACTGTATGTAGATATTTGGTTAGATGATCTGAGAGAGAGCACTGACAGACAGTTTGCTATTCATTAACATGTGTGTCACGAGAAGGCAAACTAGGACGTGCCGGCCCTAGGCGGCAGCAACGGCTGTTGGCGACTGGTCATGTGATCTGTCTGCCATGTGATAACATGCATCATATGTGATTCTCTGCCTCCCTCCCCCCATGGTGTGAAAGGTCCTGCGCTCTCGCAACGACAGCATGTGGTCCACATTCCCAGAGCCACCGGGGAATGATTCTATTGTACGGAGGAATAAAGAGGGAGGATATATAAGTCCACTAAAAAGGTAGGTCACCCCCCCCCCCCTCGCCAAAATCTGTCTGATATTATTATGGGATGGATGCACAAATCTTTGAGTGTTTTTTTGTAATACAATGGAAGAAGAATATTATATGAATCTAAGATTGCTGAATCCACGCCATGGTGTTTGCATTGTGATGATGACACAGGTGTAACCTGTTTATTGTTTGCAGCATCTGTGACTTTGAATGTGACAGTGGGGACAACATGGACATCGGTACAGTACCATGCCTTTCGTGTATTTTTGAGTTTTAATACAAGTTCATGTTGTATGATACATTTGCTTCTAGGCTGTTCTTTGAAGGTCACTTCTAAATATGCTTCCGGATGTTTGCTGTGGACTTCTAACGGTGTGCCTCTAACCAGGAACCCCCCCATCCCTCCTCTCGTACCCTGTTCCTCAAGATGAAGACACTGACAGATCATCTCACGGGCCTCCTTCCATTCACTCCTCCTCCTCTTCACACCAATCCGAGGGTTTCGAGACCTACGACCTGGAGCAAGTGAACAACATCTTCCGGAAGTTCTCCTTGGAACGGTAAGAGAGATTCCTGTCCACAGGTTTGCTCCCGTACTGTGTCTGGGATGGGAGCCGGGCCAGGAGCGGCGTGGGATGTGCCAGCTGGCCGCAAAGTGCCATGACTGTCACATCGAGTCGCCCTCTGTCTTATCAAGGATCAGGCACCGTGCTTCTCTATAAAAACAGAAAATAAAAACTGTCACAACGCATCATGTTAGTGGCCTACTCAAACCTTTGATCTTCACTACTGTAAGGCCTGTTTTTTCCACTGATGGGGAAACAAGGCTGGTCTGTGCCAGTGATATATTTCAAGAAACGTTTAAATGCGGCTTGTACTTACTGTTTTCAATACATGCCTATTCATCTTTAAAAGCACCATTTAAAATATCATGGTAGATAATCAAAAATAAAAAATAAACGTCTCTGCCAGTTTTTTGTATCTTGTTTTTGTACGAAGTTAATAACATTAATTGTGGGGTCCTGTTATGTCTTGTTTACATATCAGTGCCAAGGCCATTAAGTACCACCCACCACCATTTTGTAACTAATTACTTCACCCCGGGAAGCAAGGGAAATGTCTTAAAGTTCAGCTAAATGATTTTGTGTTGGTAGATTTTTTTCCCCTGTTTGAAAAACAGCCGGAGGGTTTTATTTGTTCATCGTGCTTCTCTCTCCTTCACCCTGTCAGTCTGAACGCAAACAGGTTTTCTTTAGAATGCTTTTATTGGTTATGGGGAAGTTGGTCACTGGTGTTGGCAGTGCAGTAAGATGTGTCCAAGATTAAATTATTCCCTGTGATTGACTTTGCGCGTGTGGCTCTCTCTCTCTCAAGGCCCTTCAGACCATCTCTGAACTCCTTCACGCGCCTCAACAGCACTGTTCGGCCAATACAAGACGTCACGGTTCCAGGGGATTCCTTCCTGTCTGAGGTCTCCCTGATGGGGGGCAATGACAGCGGCATCTTTGTCTCCTCTGTCCAGCCTGGGTCCCATGCAGACCGGGCAGGCCTGAAAGAGGGACACCACCTTCTGATGGTGAGGGACATGTAGGGCAGCTTGGAGTCAGCACAACCAAAATGTATTCTAAACTTGATTTAAATGCATCAAGCGGATTTGGATGGAAGTGCCACACTTACTTGCACATTGTATTAAATGTCCACTGTAATCAGTACTAACTTGTTCTATTCCATCCTCTATGTTAGCCTTCTTCAAAATTGAATCCAAAGCTTCTTGGTGGTTGCCTTATGTGCTTGAGACCCTTGTAACCACCGTTGGGGGGGGGGGGGGGGGGGGGGGGGGGGGGGGGGGGGGGGGGGGGGGGGGGGGGGGGGGGGGGGGGGGGGG
>JAABNX020000052.1:6656650-6675487 GCA_015163995.2 Mormyrus lacerda | reverse complement strand
CCCCACCTCCTGAAGTCTGCTGACATCTCCACCGTTTTAAGCGTGTAAGCTGTTCTGACCACTCCAGAGGGCCATTTTGGGCTCCAAATGAAACCACAAGTAACAATAGACCTGTTATTTTGACATTGTAAGGACATTATTCTGGTCCCACAAAGACAAATTTAATTTTATTACAGTGCAATCAAAAAGCTGGGCTGGGTATGGGTGATGATGAATTAAAACCATTATTACAATAAAAGCACATTATCCCTTCCACACCAGGATTATCATGGAGCCATGGAAATCTTTTGTACCACTTTTTCTGGAAAGTAAGAGTAAATTTAGGCAGTGACTGCTTGACAATGAATTTAGGGTCTGATTGGTTGGGTTTATTGAACACTTGGGTAACAATTGCTCTCCCTTTCATCACTGTTCATACCTTGCCCCACTCCTTCCTTCTGTCTGCTTTCTCCAACTTTCTCCTCCTCACCTCTGTCCTTCTGACTCCTGGGCACACCTTTCTCACAAACATCCTCCTAATTAAAACCTTTAAAATTAAATTGTGGAATTTTATCACTCCCTGAATTTCCCCCCTCCCTCCAACATGCCTCTTTCACAAACAACCATATTAATTACTATGTGATATTTCAAACCTATATGATTGCTCACCTACACAACTACATCCTCCTGTCTCACTGAAGTAGAAGTCTGCTGCAACTGCCTATCTCAAACAAGCACATAGCAATAAGTGATGAGTTAGGCCTATTGGGGACTGGATGGGGACTCTACAGAGTTGACTGAAAACAGCTAAACCAGGGGTGGGCAATCAATCCGCAAAGGGCCGGTGTGTATGTAGGTTTTTGGGGTAATCTGTGCAGGTCAACTGTTCAAACCTATGTGTGAGGACTCTTCAGCCAATCAGTCCTCTAATTAATAATCTAATTAGGGAGTTGCAGCGAAAACCCGCATATACACCGACCCTTTGCAGGTAAGATTAGCCACCCCTGAGCTAAATGATGCCTAACATAACATGAATGCATAATACTGTGTAAATATGAATGCATATACAGTATGTCTACAACACTGCAGAGATATAAATGCCATACAACACTGAGGAAGTTAGAATTAGCTTGCCTCAGTGCATTGCAAGCCTGTGGTAGAAAGCTGTCACCTCAACTTCACTTGATTTTGCTTGAAAAAGGAATCTACCTTCCCGTCTTGTGATTTAGCGTGATGTAGTATCAAATATACTTTGTTCTACCTCAAAACTCTTCTTCCCAAATCAAACAGGACAGCGCTATGCCAACTTACTTTGAAGAGCAGCAGCTCTCTTTCCCTCGTCACTGACGCTGGTACATTTGCTGTGATTGGCTAAGTCGTCTTTCAATCAAAATAACGGACCTATGTGTGTAGCCTAAGTCTGCGTCTGTGTTTTATTCCTTCCCAGTCTTGTACTAAACAGGACATGTTTTCCTGTCGTTTTAATCTGTCAGAAGTGTGTGTGTGTGTGTAGGGGGGGATCGTGTTTCAGCATAACTGGGGGTGTTATAACACCCACATTCCATCAGTTTGCACCGCGCCTGACTGTAGTTTATTAACGTATTAGACCTTTTGTTGTAATTTGCTGTTTGTCGTCTACGGAGCCCCTAAAAAGTCTGGTTGGGAAAATGTGTTTTTTTAATAGTTGCGTTCCCATGCAATAGATTTGCGATCATACTATTTCAATATAAACGAACAAGTTGAGTGGCATTTGAAATACATTCAAACTTGATTTTTGCTAAAAAGTGACAACTCTACCCTCTGTCATTGGCGTCAAGGGTGAAAAGTGAGATTGTTTTTGGGAGGCATTTCCACTAATAATATGTCATTGTCACAGAGATCCTGTTTTCAGGCCATATGGAAGGGAGGCTTGCAAGAGAGTGCAGGAGTCGAGCACAGCTCAGAAACCAAAGTGCCTAGCAGCCTGTGCTTAGTGAGCTAACAGCGCAGGTTTGCAAAACACATTAGTTTCGATCGCTACTATTAGGCAGCAGGAACCAGTGGTGTTCCACTACCTCGGGTGTAACTCTTGCGTAACAGAACTGTGATCATTAACACGGGAGCTTTTACTTCACACGCTGTCTTTGAGGGTCCTGCAGCTCCAGTTTCCCTCCACACCCGTCCTCGGACACTTCTAACTATGATTCTTCAAACAGTCTTAGACTGTCTGGATTACCGGAGCATTCTGCTCTTCGTATTTGTCTTCTTGTTGATGGCTGATATCCTGAAGAACAGGAATCCACCAAATTATCCGCCAGGACCCTGGTACCTGCCCTTTTTGGGAAATGTCTTTACGGATCTGGAACCAAAAACAATGATGAAGGTAAAAGTCCTCTTTATATCGTGTAACTAAATATATGCTGTATCCTAAACAACTTAAAGTTCTTGGAGTGAATGTTATACCAGTTCACTTTTATGCAGAATAAATTATTACAGTATACTTTGGTTCAGGCTACATATTATTAGGGGAAATTCAAATCAGTTCAGTTCAGTTTTATTAATTGTATTGCGCGTTTTCACAATATTACTTTAATTGTTTCAAAGCGCTTTACAGCATCCCCACCCCAAAATACCTCCCAAAAACAGCAGATACCATTTTACAGTTCAAACCTATCTCAATGGCATCCTGTATGTAAATTTTTTTTAGGACGTTAAACTGGAGTTTATTGTACAAGAAACTGTCGTTTCACTTCTTCAGACGCAAAAGCTCATGGTTTGCATGTATGTAATGTTTTTATCGTCCTAATGTTTCAGCTTGCTGAAAAATATGGCAATGTTTTCAGTCTGAGGAAAGGCAGAGAAAAAATGGTCTTTGTAGCCGGATATAAAATGGCAAAGGAAGCGCTAGTCACTCGGGGGGATAACCTCGTCGATCGTCCAGATATCCCGCTTTTTAATAAAGTTTTTCAAGGAATCGGTAAGTATTTGTGGAATCTGAATGTCATAGTGTTCAAGTTTATGTATAATCATAATGTGTGCATGCATGTAAATAACTGACATCCACATAATTTCTAACATACCTTACAGGGGCATACCTAGAAATTCTGGCAAAATTTTAATGAAATGTCTTATTGCCAACCTCCCCCCGTATACTTTACCCAAACATACATATGGGCCCCTGGCAAGTGGTGGGCCCTCTGAATCTGCCAGGGTATCCATGCCACTCCGATGCCGCTGATACCTTAGATACCTTTTATGCCAGTCACATACAGTTATACTCAGTACAATGTGCGGTGAGATGCTTGGTTGCTGAGCTCCAAAACTGAAATAGGGGACCTAAGTATGAAGAGACAGAACATTAAACATTAAACAATAATCACAAATTTCCGGTGTGCAGCTGTGTAATGACATACGGAGTAAGACGCAATTGTGTAAAAATATCCTTATTTTACTCTTTTAAAATGTGCTAATTTGCATATTATTAACTTTAGTTGTACTTTCCTCTGTTTTATTCCTGCTAAAGGCTTGATTTTAAGCAACGGATACATGTGGAAGAAGCACAGGAGGTTTGCTGGGACCCACTTTAAGAACTTTGGGGAAGGAAAGAAGACGATGGAGCTCTTCATCCAGCAGGAGTGCGTGTTCCTCTGTCAGGCCATGGAAGACGAGCAGGGTGATTACAGTAATCCCTCCATCCATCCATCCATCCATCTATCTGTCTATCTATATCTCTGTCCATCCATCCATCTAGCTATCTACCCATCCATCCATCCGTTACTAAGGCAGGGTCACAGTGAGTCTGGAACTTTACCAGCACTGGCATGGGATGCTGATCCATCACACAGCGCAGACACACACACACACACACACACATACATAAACACATCCCAGACGGGTGGTAGACCTCTCTTAACTGATTAAGAAACATTCATAAAGTGTTCAGAAGTGCTGAGACCACTTGAAAACCACTATTCTAAGGTACTGAAAGGAAGGCTCTCTCGAACACTCGAACACAGCGGAGTCGGCGCTGGTGCGGCACTGTGGTGACGACGGAGACCGCTGACATGATAACAGCGTACAGTGACAGCAGCAAACCCTTGAAAACAGGAAGCTGACGTCGTTACTCATGCGAAAAGCAAGACAGAGTATAGTTTTGTATTGACTTTTTTCCTACTATCGATGTTACAAAGAGTACAATGGAGACGTGACACTGTTGCAGTGATAAATATTATTTCTTCTCAGCAATTTATTATACGTTGAGCTCTTTTGTTACTGTGACTTGATGAGGTAACATATTAATCTGCAGAATAATGTCTAAGATAAGTATTAAAACTTTCAGGAAAAAATCTCGCAATACAATTTTGATGAAGAAAAAAACCGAAACTTAAAATAAAATGTAATATTGTTTCATGGCGCCACCTGCTGACCGCATGAAGAGACTGTCAATAATTTACAGAACAGCGCCGCTAGTCGTCCTCAGAAGACGACCCACAGTGCCATGATCAGAAACATAGGCGCTCCTGCACCCTATTTGGGGGGTGGGGGGTCTCAGTCCCCCGAGAAATAATTATTATAAAACAATTTACCGATTTGTCAAATTATCATATATATTTAATACCCACCACTCTGCAGATTTTTTTCATGGGGACATATATTTGCAATCTTAATCGTGGGGGACTGGCGGGACTCCCGGGGGTGTAAATCCTAGAATCGTCCCTGATCATAAATAGTCAATGAATATAACAAATTATGTGTAATGTATTTATTACAAACAGAACAGCATCAAAAAATCTAATGCCAATAAATATATTCTAATAAAGAAAGAAAATTCTAGTTATTGCAATGAACTGCTTAATCGGTTTCCTTTACTATCTTCATTGTCCTGACCATGTCTGGTGGAAAGGGTAAAAGCTACCAGCACAAAATATGAAAACAAGTAAACACATACATTGTAATATCGATACCACTATTCAGATTTAGCATAAGTCATATGTATTCCATATTGGTTTGTGATTTCAAGTAAAAAAAAAAAATCCTTCAAACGACTTCATGGTGAAACTGAAAAAAAATCACAAATAGTGTTAAAGATTCAGTACAGTAGGTTTATGCGCCACCCACGGCTCTGCTGGCCCCCCCTGCAGGCTATTCCCATACCTGCAGCTCAATCCAAAATCTCAATCCGTTGGTTTTATGAAAAAGAAGAGAGGCACTGATTGAGATATCCGCGCAACACAACCAATGTTTTTCTCTTCAGAACTACCCTCAAAATTATTCTGTCATACAGTTTTAAGATATTTTGTTTAACCAGATATTGACGGGAATACTAGTTTGTTGACAGAACATGATTTGAAAATTGGAAAGAAGTTTCCTTACGTGTGGTACGATTGATGTGAACTTGTTAGTAACTGTGAGCAGTAAGAATTTTGTTAATATTTACTGCACGAATGTGCTTAATTGGTTCGGTTTTTGCGTTTATATTTCATGTTGCTCTGAATAGATAAGGTCTCACACCTAGCTTAAAGGTCTTGTTACTTGTTTTAAAGAGAGTTAGACCTGTTCTTTTTTTATTTTGCGGAATAGTGGCTTTAGGTTATTTTTCTTCAGGAAGTGAGTTAACTTTTTAGACATCGCCTGACTTACGGCGCTTAAAGCTGTTCAATGAAAGCGACTCGGGGAAAGTTTCAGATGTAAAGGAACCAGCGGGAGTCCATCATAGCGGCGGCTTAAACTGGAAAGAATGGCCGGCGTGATGCGCACCCTGAGCCGGTGCCTGCTTCCAGCCGAAGCCAGTCAGGAGCGAAGTAACGAGAAGGAACGGGAGCGAAACCGGGATCTGAATCAGGAGCGAGAAGCCAAGCGCCGGAGTCGAGAGATCGATGCCATGCTGGCCCGGGACAGAAGGTCGGTCCGACGCCTGGTCAGGATACTTCTGCTTGGGGCTGGGGAAAGTGGGAAATCCACGTTCTTGAAACAGATGAGGATTATCCACGGGAAGGAATTCGACCAGAAAGCTGTTCTGGATTTTAGGGATACAATCTTCGAGAACATCATCAAGGTAGGTGATACCATAGAGATCAGCAAGTCCCCTGCCGTTTTATAACGATTAAAAAATATGTGTGAATTGAAAACCCCAATGCGTGAATATAACAATGCATATACGCATTATTAAATATATATTTTTTTGCAAATGCAAAGTCCATATGTGATACAGGCAACATTTTTTGACACTGTAATAAGGCCTACATAAAATAAATTTGACACTCAATCTGAATCCCGTCTGTACTAGAAATACCGGGCAATAAACTGGGCGAATTAAATTTTAATTAGTTTAATGTGGACTTAAGCAATCAAAGTAATCGCACCCTTGACATTTAAAAAGTGCAAGTCAGCACTGTTAAACGTAGATTCTGAGCATCAGGATGACGACTTGGGTCACGGGACATGATACGGCATATAATTATGCATCCCCTGCGTAACGTCGACTGATGCTCGACTTGAGTGCAAAAAATAGGCAGTAATATGCACTGGCTGGATTAGTATGTTGGTTGAGGAACATTTTCTCAGGTTGACATCCTTCCCTTGCAGTTACTGAAACGTACTAACCTTGCGGAGTTTGAATGCAGAGGGATTGCGCTGTTGAGAGGTAGAAAGGGCTGTTTTTGTTGTCTCCTGAAGAACAGTTACGCAATATGTGACACTAGCAGCCAATAAAAAAGAGAGCTATTTTTTTTACCATGAGTTTTTTGAGTGAAAGAAGTGACCCAATTAATTACACTTAAAAGAAATGAAATAGCCTGCTCAATAAACGTAGTTCAAATAATTGCAGTTCTGCACATATATAGACCTTTTAGATTGTTTACATTTGCACAGTACGATTGCCAAATAACTGCACCGTTGAAGCCTCGGTTTAGCATACAAATTGAAAAATCCGACTTCTCCGGCTCTGTACGCTTGTGATTGATAGACTTGATATAGGCCTAAATTAAACTGGTCAAATGGGCTCCACATAGTTATGCAACTTAGCGATTCCTAGCCTCACATGTAGTTTGTTTTTCTGAAATTATACATCATCTTCCCGGAATACAATTAACATTTCTCTGCTAAGCCTATTTGGTTGAATCTGCTTGTTGTCCTGTTGCACTCCCTAAAGAATAGTTGAGTGGCGCTAAAGACACAGAACCGTAGACTGAAATTCCTTCAGATGAAGTGGCTGTATTTAAAAATCGGTGACTTTTTGAAGAATGCTCATCGCGTCCAGGGCGTCCCCTGTGTCATGCCCTGTGTGGGATATACTCCACGCTCACTGTAGAAATGAAAGAGCCCGTTTTGGTTTAGTATAAGTTTGTATAGGTTTGACTAGTTTGAGTATTGTATTAACTATAGTCATTTATGTGTGAACTGCATGAAGCCTCCATATCTCCAACAACAAGAACAATAATAATAATAATAATAATAGTAATAATATCATTTTCCAGGGAGTTAGGCTAGGCTCCAGCCCTCCCCCCGGACTGGGATATGTGGGTAAAAGATGGATGGCTGGATGGATGGATGGATGGATGGATAATTCCTTATGTCTGTAGATTTGTCTGTTTTTATATCTAGGTGTTGGAGTGGTTGCTCAGGTTAAGTACCTGAAGGATACTAGAACTGGCCCACTCTTGGCCCTTGTCCCTAACGCCGTAACAGAGCTGCCACTTATACCGCAGAATTTGAGGTCAGGTACCCACTGCAGTTATATCACTATTACTGTTATAACCCACGATAAGTGTCATTATAGCCGTTACCTTTTTAAGTGGATGGCTGCATATAAGAGAGCAGTGTGACCGAACCGAGGCCTAATCCTGCATGATCCCACCACTTGTGTTTCCCTATGGAACGGCTTTGAAAATTGTACAAAGCAATTAACAACGTGGCTTAACCCATCTCCTCTTGGGGGGTGTTTCTGTTCATGTGGCCGCGTTTTTAAAGGAAACACATTTAATTTTAATCGATTCCACCCCCCCCATGTCCATCCATCCATCCATCCATTAATCAATTCCACCCCCCCCTCCCCCGATGTCTTTCAGTCTATTATAATAATATCATAAGTGATTGGCTTGTATAAAGTAATGAATATTTTTCTTATTGCATAGTCCATAGGTCCATCACTGGATGGATGGGCCTCAATATTTTATAGAATATCACAGAGCTGCAATACAGTAATTTTTTCCAGGCACATGGGTATAACGGTGAAGTCATGTCCGCACTGACCCTGACAGGAACGTGGCTGTTCATTAGTCTTTTTCCACGTGAGAACGTTAAGTCACTAAGTCAGACTGTTGGGTCAAGCAAGGCTTATGAGGAGCTCATCATCAGCCATGGAGAGTACCTACTGAGAGTGGACCAAGGAAGGAAAACCATGATCTATGCAAGATGGGCACATAGGTTGTCCCACCTGGTACAAACTAACAGAAGTTGCACAAATTTCAGATCATTTAAATTATGGTCACGGGTATATTATAGCACTCAGAAAGGGTCAAGAAGTGCATTAGAATGGACAGTAAGTGTGATCTGAGCATTTAAAGTGTGGTGTTGCTGTTGGTGCCAGACATGGTGGTTCCAGCGACTCAGAAACAGCTACCTTCCAGGGATTTTCACACGCTAGAGTTTACGGAGAATGGTGTGATAAACAACATCCATTTCTGTAGCCAAAAACACCTCGCTAATGAGATTAGTGGAGAGTGGTTTGTTAAAGTTGACAGGAAGGTCAGAACTGTACCTCATAAAATTGTCCCTGAGTATATGGTGCTTACCGTGCCCTAAGAGTGACCTTCACATGCAGCCTTGCGATGTCATTGATGCTCAAGATGGAAGGCAAACTTGCATGGATGACTGAAGTAGGCAAAATTTCTGTAGGAGGATCCGTCCTCTGTTGTGTTGAGGCACTTGGGACTCCCCCCTGGGTGACCTCACTGTGTTGTGGTGATGTGACCTGCGAGCAGATGTTCTTTGCCGTTGACGTTCCTTCAGTGCAAGAACATGACTGGGAAGATGCAGTTTGACTGTACAGCTGCAGCATGCCTTTCTGGGGTGTTCTCAGGAGGAGTGACGTAAGTGAAGTAGTCTCACCCTCTGATGAAGGACATTGTGTGAGGCGATGCCCTTTGGGGGAGGAAGTAATGAGAGTTCAGGAACCTGTCAGTCACTGACTCGTGTAGCACACGTCTCCATGGTCATGTCAGAGGCTGCCCATCGTAAGATCAGAACCTCACGTCTCCCCTCAACGGATGCGTACTCCCACACCGGCCTTCCCATGGTCACACGACCAGTGAGTTGTCCTGCCCGTGATGTGTTGGTGCCTGACTGTCCCTGATTCAGCTCTGAGACATCGTGTGTCGTTTTCCTGTGTGTCAGAACGTCTGCCGCATCTTATGCCCAGTTGTGCCTTTTTTTCCTGCCCAGTCACATGACCAGCCTGCTTTCCATCAGTCATTCTGAAACACCGAGTGGAATCAGGCCGTCGGCGTCGACGCGACGTCGGGATGATGCACGTCTGCTCTTCACAGGCTTCACTCTTCCCTAACTTAGTCTGAGAAAATTCTGGTGTCATGGTGGGTTCGAGTGCATCCTTGTTCAAAACCACGTGCATTTAGCTCAGTGTGAAATCTCTGGATTCCCCCAACCCTCTCGCCCCTCAGTTTGGCTTTTTAATTAAAAGCTTCTATGCAGCTTGTACGCCCTCCTCTTTGAGCCTGCCTGTCTCCCTCCTTCCGACGATCCCCCCCCCGCGGTGAGGCAGAATGGCCGACGGGCCAAACTGACCCGGTTTAAACGGCGTGCCGCAGCTCTGCTGAGGACGGGGAGGGCCGCCACGAATCGCTTAGCCCGAGTGGTTATTTCAGTCAGAACGCCACACCGTCAGCCCACACAGAAAGATGCAGAGAAGCACGGTCAGGAAAGAGTAGTGAGGTAAACGAGAGTGCTGGAAATCGTGCGGCGTGGGTAGCTTCAGTCAGAACGTAGGTGTTTACACTCTGGCAGTATATAAAGAAAATATATATGTGGGTGTGCTTTTGCTCTCTTTGAAATATGAGTAGGCAGGCAAAATTTAAGAAATATGGCCACTTCATAGTGTTTGTGGGTCTGGAGGCTTGTGCCTTGTTGTTGTACTAAGGGCGGGGGAGGTATGTTTAACCAATCTGTTTGAGTCAAGGTCAGGTTTGGTCAGTAATGGCCCCTCGCTAATACACGCCCAGGCCTATCTGGGTTCTTACGGTTCTCGCTGAGCTTTGGCACAGGCTGCCGGCTCTGCTGATTACACAGGCTGTTGGGAAGTTTTGTGTTTTAATCGCTCCCCCTTAACCCTGTGCCTTCAGCTCATACTTGACGGGGGGTATTGCCTCCTATTGACCTACAGAGAGTATAGCTTTTAAGCTATAGTAGACACACTTCTATTCTGGCAGCTTTCAGTGTTTTATTTCTGTGTATCAGCAGACTCCCTGGGTTGATCTTCCGTGACCCATAAAGACAGCGCCACATAATCTCTCGAAGCTACAGGATAAAAATTCACAAGCTGCTGGCCTTTCACTCCTTATTCCACACATGCAGGCCCCAGAACGGACACTATTCTCCACCTTAACTAATAAAAATCCCTGAAAGTTGAGCAGCATTCCTTATGAATCCCCTATAAGATTTAAATGAGAGCTTGCATGCGATTGGCTGTTTCCTGAAAATTCTACTAAGACTTGTGATGCTAACATGTTGTTTTGCTTTGTTTCCTTACTGTGTGTGGGTGTGTTTGAAAACATTAGGTGGAATTTCTAAACAACAAAAAGATCCCATTTGTTTCTATAGGCGGAGGTGGGAAAACTAACATAAAAAAGACCTGATAGTCCTTGAAGAAAAGGAAATGCTTAAAAATAGTAAAAATAGTTTGGTACCATTTGCAGCTGTTGTACAGACCTTCACAGAGCTGACAAACGCATGCCCAGAATCTGGTCAGGCTATGGGGTGTGGTGATCGAAAACATCAGGTGGAGGCCGCATTGCAACAGTGCAATAATACCTCAGGCTAGTAAAACGGGCAGCAAGGAAAATCCTAGAGTTTAAACCGATGCCGTCAGACAGCTGGAGCTGGTTTTTCCTGGGACGACGCGTGAAGAACAGAATCTCTATGGCCCCGTTTCCTCTTTAAAACAAGGACTAATCGCCTGATAAACATGGCAGAACGATGTGGAACAAACCTTTGATTAAAAGTTCATGTCGACATGTCAGATAAAGTTTTGAACTGATTTATTAACAGCTGTATTAAGGAAGTCCACATTTACTATGAGGGGCTAAAGAAATTCAAGGTTTGGTCAGTGTGCTTCTTTAAATTGTATTCGCAAAAGCTTTGTACATACACATAGCACTTTATGAGAATGTGGAACATTTTCATTTTTTTCCATCACAATAAAATAATTTAATATTTATTGTGTCAACTGATTTTTGATCTCCTCTTTCTATAATTCATATCCCATCTAATGGAAGTTTTCATCTCTCAGAATGGTTATTTAAGTAATAGAAATCCCCCAAAAATCTGATGGACTTCTATCATTACAACTATCCTAAATTGTGCATTTTGTAGGTTTTAATGTGCACAAATAATGAAGTAAGCTCTTGAAGTTATATGTAGTTTATCCCAACCAAGGCTAGCAGACGTCAGGAGAAGTCACGTGACCTAGGCAATGCGAGCCGATTGGAATCACAGCAATCCCACAATGCACAGGTCTCAGGCACCACTGTAAAAGTGGGACATGCCTGACAACCGTAATAGGAAGTTACACCAGTTATTGTTCCGTTTTCAGAAGTAAATAGTGCTTTATCTCCTGGTTTGGGCAGCAGCTCCTATGCGAGGGTTGGCAGGCTCTAGGCCACAGTCTCCCTCTTGCTCATCCCCCACTAGATGATTCCGATATCAGTTGAAACATTGCTAATGTGGGGGGAAAATGGTTGCACTCCCCCCTCCACACCGCGTTTGACCCGCACTCATCTAGCGTTTTATTCTGGGGATGCACAAAATTTACCTGGTATTTTTAGGCATGACTACACAAAAGAAATCCCCGGACGTCAAGCACCTTTGGCTGAAAGGTGCAGAAACCCCATCAGCTAGTCACAGTGTAGCAGCAATGCTGCAACCATCTTCCAATTTCATTTATTTCTCTCTTTGTTTAATGTTGTAGTTCATCTGTGACATGAGAGAGATTTGTCATCCCCAAAATAGCGTGAAAATGCATGCTTCTAACCGTACCTATTGTGCAGTTATGGGACACATGGTGTTTTCTGTTTTGTGCACTTAGCAGAAAGCAGTCACTTACAGTCTCCATTTCACTGTTGCCCCGTGCCCCTCCCTGAATATGCTGGACTTGAGATTAGTTTATGACAGGGTTTCTCAAACTGGTCCAAGGACCCGGTTGAGAAACTCTGGTTTCAGAGACTGCGCACAGACACGCACATGGTGATGATTAGAGATATTTGGATCGGTATCGGCGCCGATCCAGACCTATTTGACGGATCGGGTATCAGCCATGCGTGACCGATCCACGTCCTATACTTACTTATTTAGTTTTTGGCAATCCATTGCATGACAGCTCTTTCCCATTTTACATGTGTTTTTTTTTTTTTTTTGCAGCATTCAAATCGAACGCTATCGCTGCCCCTCAGTCTTTTTTCCTACTCAGTGGGTGTGAGTACAGTGACTTTCGCCTGCTGTGACATCATGCGCATACCCGTAAGATAAGCGTAAGATACGCTTTTCAGAAACCAGCACAGCGATTTGCAATCTATGTAAAATAAAGTTTTCAGGTGGGAATAGCGTTTAATCGACAATCCCATTTAACAAAGCGCACGCAACTGCGAGACAAAACAAAGCAACTTAATTGGACTGTTTTGCGAACTTGCTGCAGCTTGTGATACAAGAGGGGCTGCCATTGCAACAAAAGTGTTACTGTTGTTTCAACTGCGCTGACACCGATGGGAGAAAAACTGTTAAAATTTTAAGCATTTGCCACTTGTGTATACTTGCTTTGAAGATATTCATATTGAACTGCAAATGGCTCAAAAACAAACGAGGTGGAACAGTACATTATGTATGTGTGTAGTAGCCTAATTAAATATTTTTCATCATACATTTTTTTCAATCTGTATTTACTAGCTTAAAAAAAATAATATATAAATTATAACAAAGTAAAAAGAGCTCTTGTATCGGAATCTGTTTCGGTATCGGCAGTTGTGTATCGGAATCAGATCGGAACTGAAAAAACGTGGATCGTCCATCTCTAGTAATCACCAGTCCCAAGTGGTCACACCTTGATGGGGGACTATTTGACCCCCACAGCTGTTTCATTAACAGAGGACTCATCGGGGCAGGAAGGCATCTCAGGAGTAGTAATTCCGCACAAACGTTTGCCTCGTTTCTTGGGCTGCCTCACCAACACACGGATAAGTTTTCTGATTTCAAGGTTATCACAGACATGCAAGGTCAGAAAGACTCCCAGCCATTTCCCCAGTATTTGGAAACATCAAAATTTATTGTTAAGATGAACGTTAGCCTGCTCAGGGTCAGCTTACTGCAAGCCCTCAGATGAAAAGCTCCTTTGTAGGGCAAAGTCAGTTTATTTGAATGGACTCCAAATTAGTTAGGGGGAGGGAGCAGTACAAAAAAACAGAAGGGGAGGCCAGCTGAGAACATCTGGAGGACTTTGCAGAGATGCTGAGCCATTTTACACCCCTTCCCCTGCAATTATTCTGTACCGTGATAATGCAGAGAAGGCTGATAGCCCCAACTCCCCCACGTGGTGCCAGCTCACAAGGAAGCAGGGGAAAGGTCAGGGGTGTGGAGGAGAGGCCGGCAGTGCTGGAGATCTGCCCTGGAGACCAAACAAAGACCCCTGCAGCAATGCAATGCAGCCAGGAGGCCTGGGTGGGGGAAGCAGGCATGGAGGGGCTTCAAACCAGGGTGTCTGCGGCGAGAGGTGTTTGCTCTGGATAGCTTCAGGAAGAACCCCGGGAATGTTGTGCTTTTCTAATCTCTTTCTTCGAGTATTAGAAATCACAATCAATGTATGGTCAAAAAATATACAGTAGAAACATATGTCAATGATGATCTTCAGCACCGACCCGGTCCACTATATCGGTTTCTGGAGCGGCATCCCTACCGCTCTGGGCCCCTGGCGATTCTTCTGCGTGAACGCAGCGAGATTCCCGGGAGGCTTACTTCCAGCTGCGCAAGCTCAATTACTTGATGTAGGAAGGTTCTTTAATGAACAGCCTATTCATCCTGTGCACAGGAATTAAATTAAGGGAGAGTTTATGTCTTAAATAAATCACACTGATCCAAAGATGATACACGGCTCTTCTGTTAAAGGATTAATGAGCCTCGCCTTTGTTTTTGCACTTACCTGCAGTCTCCTTAGCAATATGCCGCTAACCACAAAGTAGACAGGATCTCTATGATTGTGTTTTCTGATGTGCAGGTGACTCAGACCTCTGAGAAGCTCTCACTACTGATGGCACAGATGAGACAACTCTGCGTCACCCTCTGAATCACTGTTTCCATTGCCAGCATCCAAAGCAGCATCGTGTTATAATAGTGCAAGAAACACAAATTTCTTTGTTTACCCATAACATTAATCCCAGTTCTCTACACATCCCAATCCATGGTGCTGTCTGAATGATTGAAGTCCTGTCATTTCTGTCTCTTCTACTGTGTTTTACCCTTGATGTCTCCGTGCTGAAAAACACGTCCGTGCCTCTGCAAATGTAACAGGCCTCAGGCCTATTTTCACAGGCCCCCATGTTGCTAATCCCAGGTATTGACTGGCTCTGGGTCTGTCTCCCCCCCCCGCCCCACAGGGCATGCGGGTACTGGTGGATGCCCGCGACAAGCTGGGGATCGCCTGGCAGAACTCGGAGAACGGCAAGCACGGCATGTTCGTGATGGCCTTCGAGAACAAGGTGGGGGTGCCCGTCGAGCCCAGCACCTTCCAGCAATACGTGCCGGCACTGCAGGCGCTGTGGGCCGACGCCGGCATCCGCGAGGCCTATGGGCGCAGGAGCGAGTTCCAGCTGGTGAGTGCGCCACCCTGGGGTGCCGTGTGATAGTAGGCGAGGCTTCCAGTGTGTTTAATTTCCTCAGTTGATCCACTTTTTAAATGGTAGGTAAAATCACCGTCCCCAGAAAACATCTGTATAACAACAAGCCAGTTTGTGCAGACTGCTGGGGTCACAGTGGACGATTGTCCTTGCCATGCCTGCGAAGCTGCTTTCCTAATGTTTTCGCTTGCTTAGTTTCTCTGAAAAGACTGATGAGTCATCTGCCCATAACAGGAGAACTGTTTCTGCGAAGCATAAACCACAGTGATTAATGTGGCGTCCACCGTGTCAGGGTGTGAAGAATCTCTGGCTGCTGTTTTGTGTCGAGAATATTTAGATTTTTCTATTATGCTGGTTTGATTGCGCAGCTTTTTTTCTTGTCTTTTTGTACTTTGATCCGACGTTACATAAATCAGTCACAAAATTCAGTTTGCGTACTGCCTTATTTGTCTATTCTATAGAGACAACCCACCACAGGCATACTGATTTTAGGGAGGTGGTACTTGCTAGGTTTGGGCAGTATTACCCCCCAGCAAAATTTATTGGGGAATATCGGGATAGCATTGCTTTTGAAAATACAGTCAAAATACCATATACCTCAGTATATTGTCTGGACGGTGTACAGGTGTTGCAAATTAGATAACGACCAAGCCCCATGTTGGCTGGCTGGGGCGGGGGAGGTGCTGGCGGTTTGCTGACCGGGTGGAGTGGGGTTGCAGCGGTAAAAATTTGAGTCTGATCATTTTATCACCACTGAATAGCGAAATTACAGACTGTCGGCACGCTGTGCCTCATTCACAGGTGTCTGCGGGGGACTCATGGAACTTCCCGGAGAGTCGGGACGTCTGACAGTGGCTGCATCCGAAGTGTCTTACAATACTAACACGAGGAAAATTCAGCCTAGTCATATTTGTTTTCACTTGCGTTTGTGTGCACATTTGGCATTTGGGCAAATAATCAGGTTACGTTACTTAAGTACTGATAATCATACTGGAGAACATTTCTTCTCCACACACTTCTCCTAACTCTCCCTCACGGATATACATATCAGTAGCACCATGGTCTCTTGCCTCCCCTGTCACAGCAAAGGTATTTTATTGTTGTCTCAGGGCAACACTATTCCGGTGTTTTGAAATCTTAGAGATAAAATTTGCCGGGTGAGAGAGCTGGGAAGCACTGAAAATACTGTGGTATACCATTATCATGGTGTCCAACATCAGGAGGTTTGTTTAACTCTGTTGTCATGGTGTCCTACAGCAGGAGGTGTGGTTAACTTTGCTGTCATGGTCTCCTACAGCAGGAGGTGTGGTTAACTCTGTTATCGTGGTCTCCTACAGCAGGAGGTGTGCTTAACTTTGCTGTCATGGTGTCCTATGGCAGGATATGTGGTTAACTCTGTTGTTATAGGTTCCTGCAGCAGGAGATGTGGTTAACTCTGTTCTCACAGTGTCCTACAGCAGGGAGTATGGTTAATGGTGTTGTTGTGGCCTCCTAAAGCCATCCTTTTGTGGTGGCAGCTTTGATGTATGTCCATTTTGCTACGAGGGGGCAGGCTTTTCTATACTGCCTTCCCCGGGGCCTGCAGGCAAGCTGACAAGACTTCCTGTTTGGGAAAGGCGGCCCTCAGGACTAGCAAGTCTCTGAAAAGAGGATGTTGCCTCAATCCACTTGGGGAGCTTAGGGAGGAAAAGAAATTACCATGACAGTTAAAAGAAAAGATTCTCTGGCTCTGCCTTTCAGTCTTACATTTCATATTTTCTTAAGATTATATTTCTGTAGCACTTCCCAAGGATTGCAAAAAAAAAAAAATGTCTCTTTCTTCAAATATCTCGCTTAGCTAGACGAGGCTGTAATGTATGTTTCACATAGTAGTATGCGAATAGGCTGTTTTTATGACCTTAATGGTATGAAGTAAATAGTCAATACAGATGCAGAATGCATGTTACTGGGAACTGATAACACAATTGTCTGGTTGTGGTAATTTTAAGGGAATAAATTTGCATTTTCTCTGTAATCTGTATGTTGATATTGGACAGGGAAGGTACTTGAGCTTGGTGAACAATTTCTGATTCCAGTAACAGCAATTGCAGAATATAGATCTGCATGCTTTGCATTCCTCTACATCCAGGGTTTTTATACTACTTTGGGGATTTTGTGGAAGGAGTGTTATTTAGGTAACTCTGAATGCACATCCTGCGACGTGGGAAGTTCTCAGACTGGCCTCTCTGACCACAGCTAGACATTCTCGGATGACTGATTAAGGATTTAGCCCATTCCTTTGCTGACCACATCTGAGGTTCACCGAGACTGACTGTAAGGAGGTTACGGATGAGCCGAGAGACTTGTTTATAGGAAGAGGGTAATATCACGATGTATATTCTGGATGAGATGGTCGGTCTGTCCCTCCCATGAGTCTCTGAGACAGCGACCCAGTAGAATGATGTGCATTTCCTGTCCCCCGCATTGCCTGACGTCATCCCAGCTCGGATCATTCACAGACACAAATATCGCTTTGGATGGAAAGTAGGGAGCATAGGAACATTTTACAATTCATGTAATAACGTGAGGAACGCTGATGGTCGATTTCCTAATGACCTGTTCCTTATGCGTCCGGCTGCTTCCCCCATCAAAGCAAAGTTGCTTTATTATCACCTGAACTCTGTAATGCGTCTGTCACACGCTGCGAAAAAATGTTGTACCGCCGGCAAGATGGCTTCAGTAAGTGTTTTGCTCGTTGTTAATACTCGTGTTCCCGACCGTGTTTGCCCATGTCTCGAGCGTGTATAGATGACCCGCTGTGTGCGTACCTCGCTGTCCAGCGTCTGACCTCTCTGTGTTTTCGCAGTATGGTGGGGCCCGGTGTTCGTTCGGTGTCTATAAGGGGGCGTGTTCTCCCCTTTAAAAGAGCCTCCTCATCATTCGTGTCACAATGCCTCAGTCTGCCTGGTGCAACAGTGTCAAATAAAGCAATAAATGGAATATACTGTAAATATGTAAGACATAAATACTGGACATTTTAAGACAAATGATAGACATTAGGATAAGAATAGTGTTGGTGGGTGAGAGAGATTATGCAAATGGGTAATGGAAATGAAACAGCAGATCAGAAGAGCGTGCAGTAAATAAATAGGATATGTATTTGAGTTTGTTTACGTGCGTATGAGCTACACGCGAGCTACACGCCGCTCACACCCTCGTGCGATAGATGTGGTGTCCACCATACTCACTAAGACAGCCTGCAAAACTGGCTCTCTCTTTAAAGGGAGTGCATTGTGCGCTCAGCGTCTGCTGTTAGGATCTCTTTGTAGGCAGCTAGCCGCTGGGACAATCTGCTTCTGACGGCTGCTTGTGTGTCTCCTTTCATGGGGTCAGACAAAGAGGGTGTCAGACAGCGCCGATCTGTTTAACGCGGCCCGGCCAGAGGCCACGCCCCATTTTGCCACTCGTCCAGGGTGAGGACCGAGTGTTTCCCCGGCAAACCAGGGCTACTGTTCTGAGAGAGGTCGTGGTCAGCGGTGGGGGAGAAGAGGCCCCCTCCCCCGGCTCTGCTACCCCTCTCGCCCCTCCTGCTGAGACCTGGAAGGGTTCCATGTGTATCGGGGCTCATCGGATCATCGGCGTGGGCGGGGACCAGCTGTAGTTAATCGGAGAATCCCCATCAGGCGGTGCGGCCACGGGTCATGTGAAAGTGAGGACCTGGCTCTAGTCTCCGCTCTCCCCACATTGACTCCGTCTTTTCATTCTGTATGCGGCTCAGAACACAGAGACG
>JAABNX020000052.1:6611382-6629765 GCA_015163995.2 Mormyrus lacerda | reverse complement strand
GGTGTGGGGGTGCATTAGTGCTCATGGCATCAGTAGCTTGCACACATGGGAAGGCACCAGTAACGCTGAAGGATATACAGTATACAGGTTTTGGAGTAACATATGCTGCCATCCAGACAGTGTCTTTATCAAAGAAGGCCGTATATGTTTCAATGCTGAATCGCATTACGCACATATTACAACAGCATGGCTCTGTAATAGAGGAGTCTGGGTGAGAGAGTGGGCTGCCTTTTGTTCAGACCTGTTACCCATTGAAAATATTTGCTGCATCATGAAATGAAAAATATGACAAAGGAGACACCAAACCGTTGCGATGTTGAAATCTCATATCAGGCAGGAATGGGATACATTTCACTTTCAAAACTCCCGCAGCTGTTCTCCTCAGTTCCCGAACATTTGATATGAGTTTAAATATGGGTTTATATGATGTGTTAATCATTACATTCTGATTTTATTTACATTTTACACAGCATCCCAACTTCGCTGGAAATGGGGTTTTAATATTTCTATGTGGGCAGTGGATATTGCCATATAGATTATGATTGGACAGGCTGGGAAACAGGGAGAAGGGACAGTTCAGGACAACACAGTAGCCTTCATAGAGGAATGGGCACAAAATGTCTTTTTGGTGCAAACACCAAAATATCAGATCTCAGCACAACAGGGGAAGAAGCAGATAATAAATGCATAATTCTTTTATGACAGAAAAAAAGACAAAACCTTCTCTATATTTCAAATGGATCTACAATAGTTTTGCTATTAAATTCACACCACATACACATGGAGGTGTAAAATACTTTTGTGACACAAAAGTTGCAAAAAAAAGCAGACAGTTGTTGGTTGCATAAGCATTCACATACCCCCCCCCCCTCCCCAACAGAGTCAATATTTGGTAGGACCACCTTTTCTTGTTATAAGAGCTTTGGGAAAGTTTCTTCGAGCCGTGCACATGTGGATCTACAGGTGAATGGCAATTTTCAAGTCATGCTGCAGATTCTCCGTCAGACCAGACCGGGCCCTGGGCTTTGCCTGACATTCATATTTTAAAACACTCCAGCGTTTACGATCACAGGTCTGTTGCTGACCGAAACAGAGTTTCAGAATTTGACTCCATCCATCTTGCAATAAGTTCAGAGTTTCTCAGTTTCTCTGTAGAGAGACCAGTAGCAACATGAAAGTACTTATAAAATGCACTGTAGAGATTCTTCATCTTGGTAGAGAGTCTTTGGGTTCAGACAGTGGGCTCAGACAGTGGGCTCAGCCAATGTGTTGCAGCCCAGGGCTAGGCTGACGTCCAGGGACTTTTATGATGTCAGTTTCTGCCCTGCTAGGTTTTTGTGGTCTGGTCAAATGGCCTTTAGGAATTGCCTGTTATGTTGGTACTAATCAAAGCACACAACCAGTGGGCCAACTGGGAATGCCAACCTTACTGTCTAGAGTCTAGACAGCTGTCTTGAAGCCACATCACTATTTGGGATTCAAAGAAACCCAACTGGGAATATTTCACTTTATGGCACTTAACAATGCCAGTGCATTTTTGGCATCTTGCTTTTCATAGGTGCCGATATATTTCAACTTCATGAAGTGGATCAAATGTCGCCCTCTGCTGGACAATCGTTTTTCCTAGAAAAGCTGTGATCAGAACCCACTGAGGTAGACTGGGTAGAGATGCATGCCTGCGGTTTGGCTCCAGCCACCTCTCTCCCTCTCTACACTGTAGTGCCAGCATGTCTTTTACGTGTTATATAAAAATTGCACTACCAACACGGCACTGCATACAGCCATTGGAGATCTTGAGAAATAGATTGGTCACTGCTAACCGTGAAGCTGAGTCCCATGTATCACAACTTTAGTGATTTCTGATACATCCTGAAAACTGGTCATAGACCCAGCATCTAAAACCTGTGTGCTGCAGTGATCCATTTGCTAACTAAAGACTATATTCACTTCAAATGTTCAGAAGTGTACTTAAGAGTATACTTTTATTATTTTATCAGTGTCAGAGACACACATTACCTACACTGCTTTTACTCAGTAATGTTCCATGTCCAGTAAAATCATCAGTCTGCAATGGCTTGGCACATATGATAGCCTTGTAACTTACGCTGCCGGGCACAGACTTCAGGGTAGTTTCTCGTACTTGTGTTCTCGTGTACCCCTATTACATCATCTTCCATTGCCGAAGACCAGTTCCAACACTAAAGAACTGAAATACGGAGAAAAAATCCCCACATGTCATTCTTGCCCTGCCTGAAATATAAAGGATACGGTGGTTGCGTCTTTCAGAAACAAGAACAATCCCATGATTCATTGTGTCACAAGTTCGTTCTTTGGCAGGTAAGTTAGCAAGACCGGTGTTGCCAAGACCACAAGTGTGACCTTTCCATCATTGGTATTGAGAAACATCCCAGGCTTCCTACTGATTCTAAGTGGTTAGAATATGAATGGAAATTATCATACATACATTACAGGTTCCGAGCAGTTTCACAAGTAAAAAGATACCAATCAAACCTAAAGCAACAAGATATTAATTAATAGGCTAAAGGTTTGCCCATATCCCTTGGCTTACATGTAATACACAATGAGCCAAACTCCAGTCTAACCTACTACAAACTTTCTATCAGACTTAATATTACAACCATTCAAACTGTGCAAGGCCCCAGTCTCTCCACCCCCCCACCCCAGCCCCCTTGGTTGGTATGGTCATCTATCTAAGTAGCAAGAAGCAAGAAGTACACACTTTTGCCTTCATGATTGTCTTTAGGGTAGATAAGTTGCACATTCAGTGTAGCCTTTCTGCTCACTCTGGATTCCAGACTCAAGACTCAGGCGTTGTTTATTGTCAACACAGCTATGTACAAGCACACAGTACACTGAAATATCCCTGGGTGCTGAACATAAACACAAACACACAAAAGATAAGTAGTATAATTGAGGAATGTGCAAATGCAATAAAAAAAGACTGACTGCCTGGGGAAAAACTGTTGCAGGGTCTGATCTATGCTCCGGAACCTTCTGCCAGATAGCGGGAGGGTGAGAGGGGTCTGTCACCATGCTGTTTGTACAGTGGATGGCATGTTTCCTGTACAGTACAGTGACGGGCGGGAGAGGAGAGGAGCCCCCGTGATCCTCATTATGTGGTACAGGGTCAAACGGCCAGTGACGCTGCAGTTCCCGAACCAGACGCTGATGCAGCAGCAGAGGACGTTCTCGATGGTCCCTCGGATGGGAGGAGCAGTCAGATGGTGAAGTGATTGGTCATTGTTGATACACCACGGCACACAACGACGACGCGTGTCCTCAGCGTTTAACCCGTATGTGATATAGCAGCGGGGAGCAGTACCTTGCTCAGTGTAACTCAGTGGCACCTTGCTGGTTGGAGATTCAATCCACCACTCTTAACAACAAGTGCCTTTCCTTAACCATTAGGCTACCACTGCCCCACTGGTTAAGACGCTGGGTTTTCTTGGTGAGGGTGGTGGTGTTCAGAGTCCTGGAGAGCTTGTCCGCCGTGTTCCCTCCCAGGGGCTAACCGCTGCTAACTGTCTTGACAATGGAGCCCTTAATGTTCAAGGGAGAGCGAGCGGCAGGTTCTTCCTGAAGTCAACTGCTTCAACACTCTTTGTGTACTAAGCTATTTTTACATGTCTGGTCTTCCTGTTAGCTTTAATGAGTCCAGCTCCTGGGCGGTACCCCGATGTCAAAGGCCTTATCGCTGTGATCGTGCACCACAATATGGATTTTCACTACACTGTGAAGGAACAGTCTATTTATATATGTAAAAAACATTTTATTTTCTTCAAAGCTTCGGCTGCAATCTGAATACGTGACCTTATATAGTACATGCAACCAGTTCATCTGTGTCGCGTAAATTTTCTATATCAAACACACTCTGACCCCGTGTCCTGATAGCGTATTAACAAACTTATGTCAGATGTCACTTATGTCAGATAAGGAGCTGGATGCGATTCATCTAGAGAAATTCATCAGATCAGATTTTGCGTAATTATACTAATTAAACAAAAATAACCTGTTTATATTTATAGTAGCAAAATGGCACAAGTTCCCACTTAACACTAGAACTGCCCGTTTCCCGCACCAATTAACGTCAAACTCCTTTAACCACCCAGCAAGACATACTTTGCATATGCAGCCTTTTTGTTTACACTAATATGCGATTAAAATAACAACAGCGAATCGCACACCCTCTACTAAAAAGTTTATCGGTGATTTCATACTTAATCTTCGTCAAAGTTCACGTCATTTAACAACTGTATAAAGCAATGTTATATTTTATACAACGTTACCATCCAGTTTGACTTCCAATCACAGGCAGAATGCCCTAACCTGCTATAGAAACAGCGAGGGTTCTTTATCCAGAGCAGGGGTGCACACTGAATCCGGACCAAAATACCATTTATTCATGAACCCACTGGAACGCACCCTTAGTCTCCCCCCCGACTGGAAATTTCTGATGGAATTTGTCCCTCGGGAGCAAGTGTCGAGCACCTCAGATCTGGAGGGTTAACAGATGGCTTCTCAGCAGGTTTGTTCATGTGATGGAACCCAAAGGGGGGTCTTCCATGCTTCCTCTGCCTGCTCACTGGTGCCCTCTGCTGGGCTGAGCCGCTGAGAGGAGAAAATAGAAGAGAATATCTTTCTCATAGTACATATACGATGAAACGGTATGCTTTCCCACCAATCTCCACTCAAGCAGTTATATATTAACATTGTTTAAAGTATATAATGAAAATATATCATTTATTTACCATTTGTATCAATAACAAGGATGTTTTTTTTCTCCATGACAACCTAGAATTCACATTTTATATAGACTAAACTTAGTGATGCAGTAAAAACGTGACAAAGGTTTTCCATGACCATCTTTTGTGTGACGAACAGCTAAGAGCCAGAATTTTACAGAATGTTCCGACTCTGTGCCCGTGAGTGGAAGGCCGCTGGTTCAGATCTCCTGGCCGGGAGAGTGATGTTTTTGCTGGGTCCTTGAACAAGGCCCTTAATGCCAGTCCCTTCAGGGACACTGGATGGTGGCCGACCCTGCACTGGTGTCTCACGGAGAGCAAAATCGAATAGGTGACAAGACAATTTCCCCATAGGGATGAATGAAGTATCAACATTCATAAATAGTTTTTTTAAATTAATAATTTGAAGGCATATCTGAAAGGATTGGTAGTCCTACGATTGGGGTATTAGTGATAGCAATACAGAAAAAAAAAGGATTTCACTCGTGGGATTCAAGTGTCATTTGAAAAGCAGAAGCTCATCTGGACATGGATTAAATTAGAGATTCACCGATTGTGTCGGCGAACTATTGATATTGGCCGATACAGCAACAATCAGCCATCAGCCATTGGTTAAAAATGGGGACCCTTATTGCTCTTTATTTTCACGTACGCTGTCTCCCTTCTCGTATATTGCCGAGTAATAGAGAAGGAAATTTTAATTGGTAATTTTTCATAATCGAGTTTAATCGAGTAAATGTGACAGCGGAACAAATCTGAGTTCTCACCTTAAGGGGAAATTGTCATGAGCTGAACGACACGGACCAGGGAAACAGGCGAAGGAGATCAGGACTGGGGTAAAATAAAAGGGTTTAATACTGTAGATAAGGAAGGGACATAACACTACAGAACTAGGGAAACAAACGCTGACGTGGACGTGGAATAAAGACAACTCGAAACAGCTGGTAAACACCAGGAATCCACACGAGGGTAACGAGGGGGGCGTGGCACAGGAGGATCGGCATGATCAGGGCAAGAGGGTCTCGCTGCAGACGCCCGTAGAGTGGAGATCCACCAGAAATACGTCACCTCCACAGGAAACACGTGATCTTTAAGGGCGTAAGGTGAACCTCCGGTTAGGGTTAAGGTCAGTGTTAGGGTTTGGCCCAAACCCAAACCGGTCCCTACACACTTACCCAGTGCAACACGACAACGTAGCCGTCATCTTCTCGCATTAGATAAACCTTGTGCTGTTTTAAATAACTGATATGTCATTAAAGAAAATACAATACAGCTTCTTCATTTTGTCAAATTACTACGTAACGTCTTTCCGGTAAAGAAGATTGCAAAAAGGCGCTGCGAAGGTCAAGTCTGTCTCAGATCTTGATTGTGACAATTTCTTTCAGTTTTAGTACATAGGGCGTGTTGTGAGGGTGACTCAGCTGGAGTGTGACTCGATATGAAGGCGGAGTCTCGAGGGTGTAGTTTGGGATTGGGCCTTTATTCACTGTAACACAGTGTCGAGATCACGTGTTTCCTCTGTAGGTGACGTATTTCCGGTGGATCTCAACTCTACAGGCGTCTGCAGCTGGACCCTTCTCGATCAGGATGTGACAGAAACAAAACCCCTGCTGTTTTTTTCTTCAATTATTATTTATTTATTTTACAACACTAATGCCACGTGGAGACACATTCTGTGTCACAGTTTTTATAATAATAACAATGCATACAAATCGTTTATGCAAGAGTTAGTTCAAACTCAACCCTAGATGGTTGTAGTGCTAATCACTGAGCCACAGCGCTGCTCAGAGTTTTTTAAAAATACTTATGCGCATTAAACAGTCTCAGGGTAACTGGCCCTTTAATGTAATTTAAATTAAATGTAATTCCATTAAAAAGCAGTTTGAGGTGAGTAGAGAGTGTATGTCTGACACTGCTACAGATACTTATGCCTGTATGTGAAAAACACGCAAAAATAAATATATGGATAGAGCAGCACTATTTCCTTCTGCTTCTTCTATAGTGTGGACCACAGTGGACAGTGTAGGACCAGTACAGGTGTATATTGGGAATAAAATGTGTGTATTGGAGCAAGTTATGCGCTAGTGAGTGTGTGAGGTGTGACAGTGTTAGTGGTGAAGATTCTGGTGTGTGTGATGATATTATTGGCGCTTCCTCTTGCCTGCAGACCTCTGACACTGGACCCCAACACCTGCATATGTCAGAGGAGAACAAAGAAGGCGACATGGGGGGAAGATCATCCATAGAGTTTTGACTCCCTCAGCTACGTTCTGTGCGGAGAGTCTGACAGGTCACTGTTACTGGGAGGCTGAGTGGGCTGGAGCTAGAGCCGTAATAGGAGTGAATTATAAAGGAATCGGGAGGAAAGGATCAAGTGCTGACTGTCGGCTTGGAGAAAATGACAAGTCATTATATCTGTCCTGTCATCCTGATAGTTACTGAGGCCATAAAACTCCTACAGGTAGGTACCTGCAGAATAAGAGCGGATCTGGACTGGGAAGCTGCTACTCTGTCCTTCTACAGAGTTGCCTTGAGGGACTGATGCTTCTGCACACGGCCGCCTTCTCATTCACCGAACCCGTCTATCCAGTGTTTGGGGTTTTAACACATCCCTCAGTGTAGTTCTGCATGCGAGAATAGCTCACTGTGTGTGTCACGATCGGCGGTAGGGCGAGCGATCAAGCAGGCGAAGGGAGCCAGATGGACGAGGAAAACGGGGTTTTATTAAGGGGAAAACAGGGCAGCCACGAACAACATTGACAATCTAATGACAGATCTGACATACTGGGGAAAGACGCGGACTAAATACACAGGCTGGTCAGGGATTAACAGGACACAGGTGATCACAATCAGGGCAGGAACACAAGGTAACGAGGTGGGCGTGGAACACGGGAGGATCGTACGGAGCGGATCATGACAGTGTGCTGGAAGAATCATTTTTACTGTATCACAGTGTGACATGTTGCTGGTTCTCCATGGTAAATCCCTGGTATTAACCTGTGTAATTTTTTTTACCCTGAAATGTGTTTCATAAAAGTAGATGATGGGGATTGATGAGCTAAACAAACATGCAAAATAAGTTTTTCTCTCTGATTAAAATGTGAAGAGATGTAACTCTGGTGGCCTTTCCCCCTCCCCTGTATATGTATGTTTTATGCATTTGTATCTATATATTTTATTTCCTACCTATACACTGACAAAGTCTTTCTATTCCATCCTATTAATATTCTGGTTCAGAGGTGCCCAAAGCATACTGTAACTGAGTAACATAAACAGCACTCTGGGGAATTCAACTGATTCACTTTACTACTACAACATAACTAGCACATATACAGACGTCCGAACCATTTCAGAGGTTCCGAGAGTCTCCCGCAAAAATTCCTGTGAGTGCAAATGATGCGCAATGTCCCGAAAATCTGTCGTCTTGAAGATCAGCGATGGTAAAATTAGTCGGCAAAACGTTTTACCGCTGTGACCTCGCCATCTATCCTGCCCACTCAACCACACCCTATACATATATACGATACGAGCCAAAGCACTGGACAGCACCGCTGCCCTCCTGGATGCCCCTCATATGCCTCCCTGAAAAAAAAAAAAAATATATATATATATATGTGTGTGTGTGTGTGTAAATGTATGCATGTGTATGTATATATATTTGCGTATGAATGTCTCTGTGTGTGTATATATAAAAAGAAAGGAAGAAAGAAAGATAAAGATTAAGACTGACACCTTGTTTATTTTCATATAAATAATACATGTGCCCTCTTTTAAATCAACGCAAAACGCACGCTGGGTGTATTTATATAGCCTGCTCCGTATTTTTTTTTTTTTTAACGCCGCTTAATTAAATCTATAGTAGAATACTACAGACCAGTAGCTACAGCATTTTATAAGTACAAAAATCATGATATATTCAAAGCAAGCCTTAAAAAAAAGAAAAAAATTACACTGGTAGGCGTCCATTTTTGGAACGTACCAAATGTACCAATGCATCGAGGGAGAACAGCGTGAGCTTCGCTGACTTCTAAACTATTCGTTATGACAGTTTTATGTTCTGCACTATTTTACTACTATAAATAAATGCTGAAAATACTTTTAATGACATACACGAGTTTCTTAATATGTTGCATGAAATAGATTTTTAAAAATCGTTTACCTAATTTTCTGAGTAGGTACGGTCCTTTTCCACCGGGGAGTGGGGTTCGTGCCGGTTGTAGTGCACATGGTGTGCTGAGGAAAAAATCCTTTATTGTGGTTGTAAAATCAATCGTCAGTATTTTTTTTTTACATCTGAAACGGCGAGGCACGCCTTAAATGCGGGATACTGGCAGGATGGAGGACGAGGTTGAGTTTGAAGAAGGCGAAGAGCCTTCCTTTAGCGACCCGGAGGACTTTGAAGACGACATCAGTGATCAGGGTGAGAAAGCTACCCAGATCAGCCAGCTGGAGAGCTGGATCGGCGGCCTGCCGCTTAATCTACTGAAATGCAACTAACCAGTTAGTTTAAACAGCGCAGCAGAATGCGTGCTCAGTAATCTCCCATGTTTTGTTACTCGGTGCGAATCGCTGGGTAGTAGATTGCAAGCACAAGTACGCATGTATATGCACATATATGCCGACGCTGACACATGAAATGTCAATGTCAAAAAACTGATTTGGCTACAGAGTTGTATATCGATGGTGCATATCAGTGCATTAGTAGCGTATATTACCTCGCAATTGATATTTATGATTTTTAAGACTTGGCTGCAGTTGTGATAAGGTTAGATGGCTTGTTACTTGTCCAAAAATAACGATTTTACAATAACGATTCTGCATGTATAAGATCGTCTGTGCACCAGATATCCATTCATTGATGAATATGCCTTTGATATTCTGCTATTTTCTCTGAGTTGTTTAATGCTAACGGCATTCTAAAATGACGCCAGATTTCAGACAGAAATAAAGAGGACGTGACTGTGTTGATTGTATATGACAGCAGTGGCTCAGGGCAGTTTGTGTTCTCCAGAGCTCCTGGAGGACGTCCTCCGAGAGAGACCTCAGGAGGCAGATGGCATCGACTCTGTCATTGTGGTGGACAACGTTCCACAGGTTGGACCAGAGCGTTTGGAGAAGCTGAAAAATGTCATCCATAAGATCTTCTCTAAGTTTGGCAAGATCACCAACGAGTTTTACCCTGAGGCTGATGGCAAGACCAAGGGGTCAGTGTGGCCGTGTATCGTACCAGAGAGTCTTGCTGAGCTGGCTTTATCTGTGGGTGGATGTGCAGATGTTGTTGATGTTTATAAGCGACGCCCCTCGTTCTGCCTTCAGGTACATCTTCCTGGAGTATACCTCCCCTGGCCAAGCCGCAGAAGCCGTGAAGAATGCTGACGGGTACAAGCTGGACAAACAGCACACCTTCCGGGTCAACATTTTCACAGACTTTGACAAGTAAGATTCCATTACGTTTTTAGCCAAAAAACCTGTGTGTAATTTTCCATCGCGGTCTCTTATGCCTCAAGTGAGTTTCTCTGTCATGGGCTGATGTGTGTGCAAAGCAGATTGTCCATCTGCAGGAGACCACAGTGAGAAAAATGCATAGTTAGGTGGGACAAATCATCTGCTGAATGAGGGAAATATGATGTCAGGGCGATGCAATGGCAAGACTCCCAGAACACCTGCTGTCTTGTGTTTTTATCGGGGAAGACTTGGGGTTTCATTCTATTAGAACTCAACTCACACTGCCATATCTCAGGCATGGCAGTGTCTGTTTCTAGATCTGTTCAAGCTAGGGTAAGTGTCTTGTCACCTCTCAGTACTGGGGGAGGGGAACATGTCCTACTGTAAGCGCTGTGGGTCTACAGGTATTCTTATAGCCTTTCTGTAACCGTCTACCATTGTTTTCCCTCCTTCCAGGTACATGAACATCTGCGATGAATGGGAGACACCCGAAAAACAGCCATTCAGAGACTTTGTGAGTACCGTCCTACCGTCGCGCCTCATGGTGTTCTCAGCTGGTATGGTTCTCAGCATCCAGGTACGGTTGACACGTACGGGTTTGTGTGTGACATTCACCCAAGGGGAACTTGCGGCACTGGCTGGAGGATCCTGACTGTCGTGATCAATACAGCGTGATCTTTGAATCTGGCGAAAGGACAGGAATATTCTCCAATGATGTCAAAGAGCCAATCTTGGTCGAGGAACGACCGGTGAGTGATTTCACTGGGCTACCTTTCTCTGGTTGGCCCTGTTGCTCCTGCTTTGGTGGGTTTAATCTGGCTTAACCCAGTGTTTCTCTAACCAGTCCCTGGTGCCCCCAGAAAATGTGGGCCATCTGGGGTCCCTGAGGACTGGTTTGAGAAACACTACCCTAACCCTATTTATCTCTGTGTCCCCCCAGCGCTGGACGGAGACCTACGTCCGCTGGTCTCCCAAAGGAACATACTTGGCCACGTTCCACCAGAGGGGTATCGCACTGTGGGGGGGAGAGAAGTTCAAGCAGATCCAGAGGTTCAGCCACCAGGGCGTCCAGCTGATTGACTTCTCACCCTGTGAAAGGTGCTCCTTCTTGTTATCACAAATGCTTTCCGTGTTATGATGAGTAACATTAGCAGGCTGTGATTATTGTAATGTGTTTCAGAAGTGGATGACAGTAATGGGTGTACAGTAGTGCAGTAAAATGGTGTTTAATTACTTCTTTAATGTTTTGAATCTAATGATGTAAATCTAATTTAACTGTCAGTTTTACAGCCTACATTATCGGTTATTTTCAAAAAATAGGTGGACTTAAACAGTGTCGCTATTTACTTAATTTTATTGACGATTTCAAAATACAGTACACTTGTTTTAAACATTTATCAAATGACAGTACTCTACAAATTAAATTACTGAACTGTGTGTAATTCAAATATGCTAACATTCAGTACTGGACATAATTAAATTCAAATTTATTTATGCAGCGCATTTTCACAGTGTTACATTGTCTCAAAGCGCTTATTGTAGTTTGGCTGCTGCATCCCAGTGGCTCATTATTGGTGATTTATCATAACCTTTGATGTGTCTATATTTGTCATTGAGAGAAAAATACGTTCTTTTTTCTGGCATGTTTTCTGTATGCGCTCCATTAACCTCAGGTAGCTGCCAAAAGCAGATGGGTACCTGCAAGGCTAAGTAAGTTACTTAAACAGGAATGATTGTCCCAAGTTTTTTGATCCATAAAAATGGCTGATCACTATAACCGTGATCACTATAAGCGGTTTCCACTGTATTTAAATTTAAAAATTACAGGATAAATTATAATATTGAGTTGTCCAACCCCCCCCCCCCCACATACATTTACAACCACCATTTTTTTCTCTCTGTGGAAAATGATTGTTCTTTGAGCAAGATTTCATTTTTGTTGAACAACTTGTTGCCAACTGTCTAAAACCATCTGTTCTAAGCAGTGGTTCACACACTTGTGATAAGCTGTAGCTGCATACCACCCGTATTAGTGAAATTTACATACACTGACACTTTTGTGTTTCCCTTTAGCTACATCAGAAACATAGACTAGAAGGCTGTCCTGAAGGGCAAATATTATAATCACATTGTATCATTAATATTTTATCTTGCTTTGTGTGTATCTTAAGCCTACTTCCTTGAAAAAGGAGATAATCGCTTGTCAGTCATTGTCACGTAATGATGCTGGATTACTTGTTTGATATTGTCCATTACTGATACTATCGTCATCTCACACAGCCCTTATATGCTGCATGTTACGTTGAGCGGGGTCGAGCAGTCGGGCGATAGCCCAAAAAGCAGGCAGGCAGGCAGGGGAACGGGCAACGAGGGTTTATTATGCAGACAAGGGGCAGACTGTGACAAACATAACATTACAATGACGGATCTGACGGGACTGAACTCAGATGCGGACTAAAAACATTGGACAAGCTGGCAGTAATAAGCAACAGGTGAGAACAATCGGGGCGTCTCAGCGCCAAAGCGAGTGAAGGCGAGCAAGGGGGCAGGACGGGTGGGCGGGAACCGGGCCCGACGCTTGTGGCCCCGTCCCTTATGGGACACTGACAGGCGGGGTCCCAAAAAGCGTCGGTTCAGGAAGGGCCAGGGCGTGGGGGAGGAGGAGCAGTCAGGCTGTCCGGGACCTCCTCAGGGACTGGGTTCTGGGCGGGGGGAACTGGAGTCTGTGTCTCCGGTGAGGCCGCGGGCATGCAGGGCTGGACGGACGAGCAGGGCTGGACGGGCTGAATAGGCGAGTCGGGCAGGACAGGCGTGTAGCCAGCAGGGGGCGCCTCGGCGGACGTGCGGCCAGCAGGGGGCGCCTCGGCGGACGTGGCGGCATCCTCGGGCGAGCGGCCAGCAGGGGACACCGCAGCAAGTGCCTCGGGCGAGCGGCTAGCAGCGGGCGCCTCAGACATGCGGCCAGCAGGGGGCACCGCAGATGTGGCGGCGTCAGCTGCCGCAGGCGGTGTAGCCACAAGCGTGGCAGCGTCATCGGCCACTGGCGGGACAGCCGCGAGCGGAACCGGGCTGGCAGAGGAAGCGGGCGTGGCGGGCGAAGCGGCTTCCCAGGCTGGGACCAGAGAGCAAGCTCTCACGACCAGGGTTGGGGCGCTCTCCCCTTTTCCCCTGCGTTTCTTCTTGCGCCGGCCGTGTCCGGTAGGTGGAGGCGGGGTTGCCTCTGAGCAGGCGAGCGGCTGGAGCCGCTTCTCCTTTACCTGGCTGAGGAGCTGCCACATGTTCATACACACCTCCTCCAGAGCGAGCGCTTCTGTGCGTGGAGTGACCTCTTGGAGGAGATCCCAGCTCCTCTCCACCAGGGCGCATAAGCCGGGATCCTCTCGGATCTCCGGCCGCTCTCGACAGAAGCTTACCTCCTGCAACAGGACGAGCCATAAGTGCTCCTCCTGCTGCGGTGAGTCATTTCGGAGATCCGTCATTCTGTTACGTTGAGTGGGGTCAAGCAGGTGGGCGGTAGCCCAAAAAGTAGGCAGGCAGGCAGGCGAACGGGCAATGAGGGTTTATTATGCAGACAAGGGGCAGACTGTGACGAACATAACATTACAATGACGGATCTGATGGGACTGAACTCAGACGCGGACTAAATACACAGGACAAGCTGGCAATAACAAGCAACAGGTGAGAACAATCGGGGAATCACACGAGGTAACGAGGTGGGCGTGGCACACACGAGGATCGGACGGAGCTGAGCGTGACACTGCATAGCTGTAAAATGCATAGTGATGACCAATTATTATTTTATTTTTTTTAGATATGTGATAACCTTTAGCCCACTGATGGACACGAAGGAAGACCCGCAGGCTATTATAATCTGGGACATCCTGACTGGACAGAAGAAGAGAGGATTCCACTGCGAGAGCTCAACACACTGGCCTATCTTTAAGTAAGTCTGGCCAGCTCAGGGTCCCTCTGAAGGGGTATCTTCAGCACGATTGAGGCTGGGCAGGTTTAGGTGAGGGACCAAGAGTGATGAGTTGTATACGAGGAAGGATGGCTTTACTAAAGGCTTTGAACCTTTAGTGTGGTGAGTGATGTCGCCAGGCTTGCAGACCATCTCTTCTCCTTATCTTTCTTCAGCTTGTACTGGTAAATTATTATGACATCGCCTTGTTTTTCCAGGTGGAGTCATGATGGAAAATTCTTTGCCAGAATGACCCAGGACACTCTCAGCATCTATGAAACACCAGTGAGTGTTACCTGCTGGTTCTTCATCAGCCCCTGCGAAATGGTCCTTCTCATGACACCTTTGGGTTTAACTCATGGGTATTAGAGTAAAGGAGTGGATGGTTGTATAAGGGTGTTGGAAACTGTGGCAGGTGGAGTAACTGTACATTGCTCATCACTAATGGGTCCACATCCTGGTCCACATCCTGTTGGTTACTATATTAGCTCTAGTCGAGTTACATTAAACCGATTGCATTCAGAGCCAAACCTCTCACATGGTTTCTGGTTTTTTGCTGTACTAGTTACCATCCTCTGCTTCCAAGGTCTGTTTTCGCCAAATATACCCCTGGGATCCATAAGGTAGTGTTTCATAAATCGATCTTTGGGGACTGTGGACTGTCTTGAAGGGAACAGAAACATGCACTGAATCGGGGTCTTTGAGGAGTGGGTTGAGAAACACTGCTTTGAAATTCACACCCGGACAAAACAAATGTGCCGAATCCAAATTATACAACACTAATCTTCGGCCCATTGTTTGGCCTGGAGTGTATATCTCGTGTTTGTTTTATTCTTTCGCATTAAACTTGTATTCTGCTTTTCCCACAGTCAATGGGGCTTCTAGACAAGAAGAGTCTGAAGATCAGTGGAATAAAGTGAGAACCATGTTACATTTGTAATCTAATGATGAATATCATTTTAATAGCTCTTCTTGCTTTATTTTCCTATATACGGCTAGATATGTAGTTATCAGCTTTATCAAACCCATGAACACTTCAAACGACAGAAGACTTAAGTGCATGTGGTTCTGTTTTTATTTTTAGGGACTTCTCTTGGTCTCCAGGAGACAACATCATTGCCTTTTGGGTACCTGAGGACAAAGACATTCCAGCGCGGGTCACTCTGATGCAGTTGCCATCCAGGCAAGAGATCAGAGTCCGCAATCTCTTCAACGTGGTGGATTGCAAACTACACTGGCAGAAGAACGGTGATTACCTCTGCGTGAAGGTGGACCGGACCCCTAAGGGCACACAGGTACTCTTTCCAGCTCATTCATGGAAGGGATGCTCTTCTCTCGATTGTTGAGTGGTGCCCTTTCTGAAAGCGAATATAATAGTGATTAGGTGACAAAGTGGTTAGCTGTGCAGGCTTGTAATCTGAACTTTGGAAAGTGCCATTTGCTAAAATGTATTAAAATATCGGAGTGTCTATTTGTACCCCAGTGAAAATAGTGGCATGGCATCTATTGGGCTATTTACACCCCACCTTCTCACTCCTTGCCCCCTGGCTTCACAAAAAAACATAAACACTGTGTCGCATGCATGGTTGTACCTTACTTCAACGGCTGAAGGCGCCAAGTGGGATGCAGATGCAAAAGCTCTGGTACATTAAACACAAAATGTACCCTTGATTTAGTAGTTAGCGAGCTGAAGGCGCACAGTAATTTTGCTAACTATCATCAGCACACAGTACAGGGCTGGGAATTTATTTCTCACAATGGGTGAGAATTCCTCTCTTACATGTAGCATGTTGGGTGGAATTTTAGATTTTTAATTTTTTTTGGGGGGGGGGCTTGCAAGACTTCAGCAACATCCGCCATGGAATTTGTAATTGAATAGCATTCTCTGCTAGCTCCTTGGTGCAAATAGCATGTTCCTTAAAATTCGTGGTGCCAAAACGAGTAGGTGGTTTTGGAGAAGAATGACCGCCAAGCGTCACTCGCATTACTTGCATGAACTGGAACCTGTGAAGGAAGTCCAAGCCCTTCTGGTTGCCCTGTTACACCATCCCTCGCCCCAGTTTAGTCTCTCACTTCTCCATCTGCCAGGGTGTCGTCACCAATTTTGAGATCTTCCGGATGAGGGAGAAGCAGGTCCCCGTGGACGTGGTGGAGATGAAGGGTGAGCTTGGGCTCCTTACAGTGACATTGGCGAATACGCGCTCTTGGTTATTGAGACCGGCTCCCGCCTCACTGCCCCCCTTTAGAGAGCATCATCGCCTTCGCTTGGGAGCCCAACGGCAGCAAGTTCGCCGTCCTTCATGGCGAGTCGCCCCGCATCAACGTGTCCTTCTACCACGTGAAGAATAACGGCAAAATCGAACCGATCAGTAAGTGTTCATTCACATCTTGACCCTTCCATCAGTCTGAAATGTGTTCCAGGATGTTCTCTTCCAGCTTCCTGAAAACAAATTCTAACGCAAGCTGTTTTTTTTTTTCTTCAGAAATGTTTGATAAACAGCAAGCGAACAGCATCTTCTGGAGTCCTCAAGGCCAGTTTCTGGTGTTGGCTGGGCTAAGGAGGTGGGTAGTCTGTGTAGCGTGTGTGTGTATGTGTGTGTGTGTGGCTCGCTCTTTCCATAAATACACCTCATCCTTTCTATTTTCCATTCCTGGAAAGCATGAACGGCGCCCTGGCTTTCGTGGACACCTCGGACTGTACGATCATGAACATCGCCGAGCACTACATGGCTTCCGACGTTGAGTGGGATCCCACTGGCCGATACGTGGTGACCTCTGTCTCCTGGTGGAGCCATAAGGTATGAGATGGGCGGAGACACCCTGAAGCCTAAGTGATGCATTATTGTGCCCAAGAGAGATTACAGTCCACCTTCTTTATCTCCATTCCCCAGGTGGACAATGCGTTTTGGGTCTGGACATTTCAAGGACGGCTCCTGCAGAAGAACATCAAGGATCGGTTCTGCCAGCTGCTCTGGAGGCCACGGCCACCTACCCTTCTCAGTCAGGAGCAGATCAAGGTGAGGGTCACACAAGGGTATGGGGCATCTCTGAAAAATCTGACCTTTGGGGTATCGGCAATTCATTTCGATCTGCCTCCCATCATTCAGACCATCAAGAAAGATCTGAAGAAGTACTCGAAGATCTTTGAACAGAAGGACCGGCTGAGTCAGTCCAAGGCCTCTAAGGTGAGAGTTCTCACTTTCAGAAGGGGGTGCTTTGTCTGCATGCTCACAATGGTCGCCATCACAAACCAGTCCAGACAGCCTACACAGTGTGAGATGAGCTGATATTTTTGATCTCCAGAGGGATATTAAGAAACCGTGTATGCCATTGAAAATGGTCAATGTTGAAGCAGATTCACCCAGAAGATGACCAGTCCCAGTCCCAGTCGATGGCTTCCCGTGATTCTTGCTCCCAATAACATAATTCTATTTTTTTTTTAGTTTGAGTTCTAGTCTTTCAGTTTCATTTTAATTAAACCACAGGATCTCAAGCACATTTCCCTGTCAGTCTGATTGCTCATCCCCTGTCGCATCAACACTGAGTCATACTGTCCATATTTCCGTTTGCTTGTTTAACCACGCGACTCCCCGTCCGCGTCTGCAGGAGCTGGTGGACAAGCGGCGCACCATGCTGGAGGAATACCGGAAGCACCGTGAGGACGCAATGAAGATGTACCAGGAGCAGCGCCCCCTGCGCCTGCAGCTCCGGGGAGGTACGTAAGTGCATGTGACTCGTGCAGGGCGTCCCATTCCCACTCGGCAACCCAAAGACATGCGGCTGGATAAACTGGCTCCAAATTGCCCGTATTGTGTCACTTGTGAGTCGCATGATGGAATGGCGTCCCACCCAGGGTGTTCCCCAGCTACACTTTATACCTCCTTCAATATGCTCAGCAACCCGCCTCCCCCCCACAACCCTGTACTTAGGTAGGTAGAACATGGATGGAGGATTGCAATGCTGGTCCAATTTAGAGAAATTGTGTGCACATGTACACAGGCAGTTTTCGACTGTAATCCTAACGCGACTCAGATTTTACTCAAATCAAATTCACACCCCCATACCATTCAAGACATCTTTTAGCAAAAAACATGTGAGCCTAAAACAGGGATACACCACCCCATACCATGTAATAACATATTATTAACGAACAAAATAAATGGCACAAAAAAGCTGGCATTCAAGCTTAATGAAAAGAAACACAAGGAACTTTA
>JAABNX020000052.1:6574323-6586465 GCA_015163995.2 Mormyrus lacerda | reverse complement strand
TGAATCCTTAGGTTCCTTTAAATCAGAGCTAGATAAGATTTTAACAACTCTGAGCTATTAGTTAAGTTCTCCCCAAGAGAGCTTGATAGGCCGAATGGCCTCCTCTCGTTTGTATATTTCTTATGTTCTTATGTTCTTATGTCCTGGACAAACAAGTCCAATCCATGGAGGCCCCACCTTGCAACTTAAAGGATCTACAGCTAATGTCTTGGTGCCAGATACCACAGGTCACCTTCAGAGGTCTTGTGGAGTCCATGCTGCGATGGATCAGAGCTGTTTCAACCACATGAGGCGGGACCTACACCATATTAGGCAGGTGGTTTTAGTGTTATGGCCGATCGGTGTATGATTAACAAGAAGAAATTAAATGACAGAAACACTCCAGCTATTATAGGGCTTTCTTGGCAGCGTTAGATCATTTTAATTGGAAGCAAGCGGAAATATGCGGGTGAATAAACAGATGCAAAATATTGAATATTGAAGAATATGTTACAGGAGATAAAAATGGATATGTTCTGATTCTCACTATTTAATACAAGCCCGGGAACAATCTCTGTCAAGTGTGAAGCGGATGGGATGAGAAGAGCAGCTCCATATCTGACAGCGTGGTCGTCTCCTGGAGAAGATTGGAAATGAGATGGAATTGCTGCATTTTTGTTCTTGACAGCGTTTATTATTCTAGCTTGTTAGCAACCAGTTTGTAGCCACGTCGGGCAGATGAACTGGGATCAAACGCATTTCATCATGCCTCGCCCTTTGTGTCTGGGTGACACACAGTGAGACCATTAGTGAAAAGGCAGTCTGAAGTGAACCCGTTGGCTTCGACTTTATGGCACCTCTTTGCAAATTCCTGTTAAACCCCAACACAACATTTTTCAGACTAATGAGCTTGAATGGGAAGGTCTTCTCGGCATTGGTCCTGTCATCTCCCATTAGACTCTGAGACAAGGGTGGGTATAGATGCCATTTCCATCCGCTATGCAGCTGAAGGGCTTGTCTAGGAGCAGTAATAGCCTGGATCCTTTTAAATCTACTTAAACACCAAGGCGGTAAGAGCCACAGGTCATTTGTCCTCTGATAATTAAATATGGGTATTGCTGCTGCATCTCCTAGGAGAATGCTGTCTAAACAGACTCTGTTTCTAGTAAAGTTATGCAATAATTTGAGACCTGGCGGTGTTGGTCTGTCGGCTTCCAGCTCACAACGCAGGTGACCGCTGAGCCTAGCGGTTCTCCCGATACGTTGCCTTGAGATGATTGGCTAGCACAGATGATAACACCGTCTACAGCACCGGTGTGGTGTCTTCCAGAGAGCCAGATATTTCGCTGAAGGTTAATTTAAGAGATTGCCATCGTAATTTGCATATCTTTCACCTTCTGATTGTCGGGAGCTCTTGAGCAGCCCTCTTTGCATCCGCCATGCACGTCGCGCAGAAGAGCGTTTGCACCGCGGTGCTTAATGATGATGGTGAATGAGCCGTTCTGATGGGCTCGTGAGGACGTGCTTACAGTTTGACGGTGTGTTTGTGAAACGTTAAATGAAATTGCTATGATTGTTTGCGCTCTGGAACTGTAGAAACAGACTGTTTACGAAATGTCAAATGAAACAGCTACAATGATTTCAACAGTGATGCTATAAGACCTGACATTTTCCCCGGTAATTCTGTGCTTACAGCATGAAATTAAAATGCATCATAGTTTCTACTTTTCTCTTTAGCTAAATCTGAATTGGATATTCCACCTTAAACTGCAATGATGTAACACTGATGTTATCTCTCAGCGGAGGGGTGAACAGCCCAAAGTAATGTGCCGGAGCGAGCTTTCCATCTGCAGGGAAGGATATTTCCTGGGCACATGTTGGCTACTGTTTGCTGTTTTCTGAACCTCTGGGGGAGGGTAAATTGTAGCAGACTGATCTGAGTGCAAAGGCAAGCTCTTCTGAGCTTCCTTTATACCAATTGCAGGTTCACATCCTATATGTGTCCGCTGTAGTGCCCACTAAGGTCCTTAAGCTGAATTTCTTAAGCAATGCATGCATTTATATTAACAGTTGAAAATAGCAATTTTTTTTTTTTAGATCGATTAGCAGTTGAGCAATATGCATGTAGGCGGTGTGTAGCAAATCATGTTCACTCCCACTTACCATGGGTGGAAAGACAGACAGATTGGCTCCCTGCCCACTATATGGGCAAGTGCTGGAACATGGTAGAGCAGTAACTACAGTATGATGAGCACAGAAAAGACTTGGCAAACCCCAAATCAGAGCTGCGGTCAGTGAGCACACTCTGTGAGCTCATTGAAAACCTCAGTTTCCTGAATTGTTTTCCCTGATGGAGACCCTGAGAATCATAGAGGTTAAGTGTTCATCTCTGTTTCTCAGTGACGGGGATCTTTGATCTGTCAAACCAAAACGAAAATACCGGCACGAGATCAAATGGAAAAAAGTCGAAGATCAAATTTAATTTTACAAATGTACTCTGCTGCCTCTTCATTCAAGCCTTAACAATTCCAGGAAATAGAGGTGTACCATTTCAGATTGAGATCAATAGCTGGGAGTAGGATGATGACGTCATTCTCTAAATACATTTTTTCCAGTGGGGATATTCATTTGTTACGCAGCTACTCGTCACGGATCATTACCGCTAACCTCTTGACGCCGGCTACCAAGGGCAAGGCTTTCCGAGTCCTGCCCACCTGGCAGTGGGAGGCTTTATGTATTTCTGGAATATTAATCTACTATGACATCAATTGCCCCAAAAAAGACACAATGATGTGCTTAAAGATACGACCATATGACACACTCACCGAAGGTCACCTACCTCCAGCTGAAGCACTATAGCTCGTGTTATCATGCAAGAGAGCTGTGTTTCCCAATCTGGTCCTCAGGGACCCACAGTCGGTCCATGTTTTTGCTCCCACCCGGCTCCCTGCCAGACAGTTCACGGTTTTGCTCCCTCCCAGCAGGAAGCAAAAACATCAACTGTCTGAGGTTCGCAAGGAATGGATTTGGAAACACTGATCCAACATTCGTCTATCAGCCCCAAGCAGAGGAGCATAGGTGGGTTGTTCTTTTCTGAATATGATTTACCTGGCAGATGGGCAGGAATTACCCGACAAGAAACAATCTTTATTGACCTAACTTATAGTAAATTTTGTCATTACAATAATCCATCTAGTAATCTGCATAATTAGCAATTAGTGATAATTCTGTCAATATAATTGCTGGGGCATTTTACAAGCTTTATGAATAATACTTATCTGGATTTAAGGTATGGGTACATCAGTTCGGTCCCTTTCCTACAGTGATGTCATCACCGAATTGGGTGACTGTCACAGTGATGTCCAGTGACTCATATCATTGCTTTGAGGTGTTTTTGTTTTGCTGTGGACTTTATGTTTGTTTACTTTGTGGAACAGAATGTTAATTGTTATTACTGAAGTTCATTGTTTCTGACTGCACAGAAAGAGATTAGGTTTCAGTGTTCAGGTGCTCCAGATTCCAGCTGGCAGCTTAGCTGCTTCTCAACACCAAGATTTCTGCTCTGAATCTCTTTTCTCAGCCTTGTAGCTGGTGCCTCACCATCTAGATTCAGGGAGTACAGGTTCACTGTAATAAAATTATATGGTCCATAGCCTCATGTGCTTCACCAATGTTACATCTTACTCTCCAGAAACACTAATACCATTACATGAAATGTTGAACACTAGTGCTGGGGGCCAAAAGTCGGCATGGCAACGGGATATTTGATCTCACGATGGGAAAAACGTCCACCCATTTTCCCATCTATATCTTACAGCAGTGTTCATCAACAGTCGGATTGCATTTGGAAATGAACTATTTCAGCGCAGACTGTAGTTTTCAAAGACATTCCATTTCCACATTCCCTTGGTTTTCCTGAAGGTCATGAATATTACATGACTCTGATGGCTCTGACTAGGGCAACCCGTGATAGTTACGTCTCTACTGTTATTTTCACGCTTTGACTCTGCTTCACAACCAAAACCGGATAAAATGTACTAGTGAATAACTGTTGTTAATTCGCAATGCAATCTTTTGAGCAATTCTGGGGATCATTAATATGCTACCCGCAGACCTGCAGCTGGATTCCAGCGCAAACGAGACCCGTGCAATGGGAAAGAGGGGCAGGGGAGCTGCGGCACTCAGTTTTCTTGCATCATTAACAGGGTTATTTCTTTGCGACGTGAGATCTCGCAGGAAAACGCAGGACAAATGAATGCGTTTGCTTTCTAATGAGGAATGTGCAGGTACCTCCAACTCTGGTTTCTGTTGGCACACGGCTGACGTCCGTAAAATCCGAATAAGCCCAAGATCAACCGGGGGCTTTTATCTCTGTGAATCATCACAGTCAGCATGCTCAGCAACAAAATAAAAGATGACAGGGTCTGTTTTTGTACGAGTTCTGTCCTTCTACTCTGAATCAGTTGCCTAATAGTTGCAAAATGTAACTTTTCTAGAGTAGTGTTACCCAGTCCAGCCCTCGGCAGCTGCGGACAGTTCACGTTTCACTCCACCGTGAGTTGGGAGGAAGCAAAAATGTAGACTGTCTGTAAGTCCCCAAGGACCGGATTTAGAATCACTGTTCTAGAGAGTTCTCTGTAATTTTGCTGGGTGTATTCACCCCCCTCTAATAAAGCTTTGCATGCACAGCAGTTGTTGTCTGGGCAAATCACAGAGCTGGAGAAGAACCGTCCCACTCACTACTCACCATCCATCCAGAGTGAGCTGTTGTCATCAGTCAACTTCCGTGCCATGGCACTTTCACCCAATCACTCAGGAAGACTTCAGGCCTTCAGCAAGTCTTCAGAATTCCATTTTAATCAAAGAACACAATGTTCTAAGATTCTTCAGAAAGCTGAATCATTAAAATGCTGCAAGAGCTGACCTGCCTGTCGCCAGCAATCTGCTGGCCAGCTTGCTCCACATATTTCCAGTCAGTCACTGTTTCAGTGCCAGACTGTTTCTAGTCATAACCTCTCATGACTACTGTTAAATTCTCCTCCTGTTGACTCCCCCAGCATTTTTGAATATGTTTGCTTATGTCTAATGTTGTCTTATGTTAGTGTCCCTTTTGTATTTTGTATTTGAGTTTTGTATTGGGCAGGTTCTATATGCGCCGAGGGAAATTCCAGTACTTGGAAAGGACTTTGAATTCAAAGTCCTTTCCAACTTTGGTATACATGAATATTTAGTGACCCACATGTGTATGCATATTCCTACACATTTTACAAACAATCAAAGCCATTAATGTACAGACCATTGACACATATATTCTTAAAATACACATGACACACTACATCTATCTAGAACTTTAATATTCCTGCAGTAAATATAGTAAACAGAATAATACTTTTTAAACAATTATCGATGGAATATTAACAATATGTGCCCTGCGATGGATTGGGTCTCCATCCTGGGTGATTCCCTGCCTTCTAACTCTGCATAGAATCAGTGGGCACAGAAAATGGATGGATGGATATTATCGCTAGTAATATTTGCAATATTGGCGAATAACTTTTTTAGTGAACTTGTGAGGTATAGATGAACAGTCTGTTCTGCCAGGACTACCAAAGCATACACCTATAGCACACCCTAAGAAAGCACCTGCTCTTTCTACAGAAGTTTGCAGTTGGAAGGAAAACTACAGAAATGTTTGCTTTGTTATGATACATAACATAACATACTGATTCATTCAGCTCTGTTGTCATTTTGCTATTGGCTCTGAAAGGGACACTAAACACAAGCACAGAAAACATTGTGATTCACAGCAATTGACTGAACTCCCAGTTATCTTTTCCGATGTGTAAATCACGTCAAGTTGTTTCAATAAACGTTGGGTGGCAGGGTGGCCTCGCAGCTGGAAAGCGCCCTGTGCTTCCTGGAACGGACTCTAGACTTCCTGTAACCCTGTTAAGTGACGTAAGGATAGATGGATCGATCTAAAGCTATTTAAGCAGCGTGGCGTTTCCCCTCCCGTTGGACAGAAGGTCATCAGACCAGCAGACCTGTGACCCATATAGAGACGAGTTTGTGCACATCTCAGAGCAGGGTGGGGGGGGGGGCTGTCACCTCATCGCACATATCCAGTAATTAGGTTAAGTTGTCTGTAGTGAATGACTAAACACCCAGGAGCAGCGGGAGACTGGGAATGGTGGGGGCAGCTTCCCAGGAAGGGCTTCCCAGTGTATTGTGAATGAAAATACCTTCAGCATTCTCTGCGTTTATTTCTGAGCCTGACAAACAGGCCCCATATTCCTCCTTATAAGCCTCCTGTGTGACTCTCACTATGAGAACTGCCCGTCGAAATGAATCACATTTTATTAGGTTTTCTAAATATTACAGGCAACACAACAGAGATCGAATGTCTGATTGCATCATTGCATTATTATTTAATGCCAATCTGTGTGATTTACAATTGTAATATTTATGATATGTGATGTTGCCTATATGTAATATTTAAGAATTCCCCATATGTTTCACATTCCAGTAATCAATTTCCCTTAAATCCCTGGTGAGTATTTAGTATAGTGTAGCAAAGGTCGTGGTCAGGTGAGACTGGGGAATTGGATGATACTGCTGAGTACAGATACACAAATAGTAAAGTAATCAGCATGAACGTGAAAAGGGAAAAAAAGTTTCGCAGACTTATACAGCAAATGGGAAAAGTGACATATTTCAGAGGAATCAGAAATAAAAGCACCATCCATCTATCCATACATCCATCCATTCATCCATCCATCAATTGCTTATGCTGATCTGAACCACAGAGGGGCCGGGAGCCCTTCCCAGGCAGCACAGAGCACAAGACGGCAGAACACACTGGGCGGGATGTAAAGCCTAAACTCAATCCCTTAAATTTGCCTGCTCCAGTTGTTGACTTCCACCTGAGTCTGCTTGAATGTGATAACGCAGTAATCTGTGTTTCCCACACCTCTGTAGATCCCATAATATTCACACGAATAACTGCAATTTCCTCAGCAAGATAAGTCACTTTTACCAAAATATATATGCCAGTTAAAAAATCACATTCAGCACCCATGAGAATATTTTTTTTACCTTGAAATAGTTGTCATATAATCTTTCTTGGCTTGGTTTATTTTTTTAGAACTTATAATAATCGGTGAAAAATTCGAAAAATATATCAGGTTTGTTTGAATAGCTGTAGGCCTGTTTGTGGTGGATGTAAGAAATGCAGTTCGTGCGGATCTGACTGTGAGTGCCGGTCTGTAAATGACCACTCCTCCACCTCAAACAAAATGTCTTCATTAAACTAAATTGAAGACCAAAAATAAGGCTAAATGGGCTGTTCGCTTTACATGATTGGGTCTTGCCGAAGGGCCGTCTGAATGCACGGGAGTAGAACACACAGCGTATAAGGGTGTGTGAGCTGACTGTGCCGTGTGAGAGCAGCGGGTAAATCCCAAGGGATGCAGCACTGAGGCTCAGTGTATCTGCACTCTACACGCATCTCTCTGTTCCTCTCGCTGCTAGTAGAATATGTCACTTTGTGTTTGACTTACTGGATGTTACCATGTGCTGCCACCAGTCTGTGACTCTAATGTGCATTTACTGTTAAACACCTGTGGTTTGGGACCTGCCTGCATTCTTCTGAGGACCTGTGACAGACAGGTTGGTGTCTGGTGCTTCCTGGTGTCACGCTTAGCGATGGAACATGGGCAGACGTGACTAGAATAGTCCTCTGGTTCTTCTTGTTTACATTTTTCATCCAACAGCAAAGTCCTTTAAAAACCCAGAAGTGACAGGAACGGCGAATGAGACTGAAGGTTTCCTCCCACAAGACTCCACGCACATTCTGTGGATGATACACAAGGCTGTATGCAGTATTGATCGCATTGTGAGCTACAATTAAATTTCATTATTGATTATTATGCTGCAAGACTGGCTTAGAGAAATACCAGGCACAGAACCAAACCACTTATTTTAATTACCTTTCTAGTTGGAAATTTTTACTTCTAAATCAGTATTTAGATACACTAGTAGCCAGAATTGTTAAAACACTTGCAATTTTTAGAGATTGCAAAACTTAATTCCATTTACTCCAGTGACGTATTTAATGGTCAAATGTATGAATTTGCAAACATTCTTTCATTATTTATAGACATTACCACCAATATTCATGCAGTGGTATAAAAACATAACGGCAAAATGCTAGTCGTCTCCACAATTTTGGCTACTAGTGTGTTTTAATTGGATGCGTTTCAGGCAAGAAAGTACTAATTATTGCCTTAAGGCTCGAAATGGGACTGACCGGTATGTGTAACTTTTGGGTGTTCAATTGGAGAAAAAAGCAGGCAGGGTGAGTGCTGGGGTAATTGCACGGGTTTACTACAGGTATGTAAGAACCCAGCAAAACACGAGCTGAAGGTGACCCACTCGTCGCTTGAGCAAATCTAGCTTATGCTTGGCAGAGACCTGTTCTAGATTTAGCACTGGGGAATGGAGATATAGGGCTTAAAAAGATCACCCCCTATATGATTGTTGCTTAACTGATAGACAGTTAAGGTGCTCAGCAGTAGTGAGCTGGCGCTGCCCACACGTCATGGTCATGAGATAAATGGGTACCTATTACTGTATAGTGTAGTAATGCACGGATCCAAGTTGTTTCTTGGATTGGTTGTTTCACGGAACTTCATCGAACTCCAAAAAAAAAAAAAAACAAGAAACAAACCGAACCATGAGGGATCTAACAAAGGCAGGTAGGTAGAACACAAGAACCAAAGCAGGGAGCAGCACAGGAACAAACACAGCCAGGCAGACAGCATAAATCGACACAAACACAAGCAGAACAAACACAATAACCAACTGAAGCACAGGGGAAGAACGGCACATAAATACATGGATAATAAGAGTTAATAAGGGACAGGTGTGGGCTATTACCAATCAACCACTCACACAAGAGACTAGGAGCAATGAGGAGCAGGTGAGGATAATTATCAAGCACTAAAGACTTCACACACCAGGAGAGAACTGGGAGCATGTTGAAACAGAACATAACTACAGAACTAGACACAGGCAGGGTAAACTAGAAACAAAACGTATAAACAAGGACTAATGCAGGAACGCAGGCTATGAAAGCTTATATGTCCCGCAAAGTTGACTGACAGGATACTTGCTACTCAGGTGCACCCATTCAGCCATGTGGCAGCCCTGGAAACAGGGGAACGCACTAGGAATAGAACAGACCAGGGAAAAGTCAAGAGATGGGATGGCCAGTGACACCTGCTAGCCAAACAGGCCAATCCTGACAGGTAGCACTAATCCATACTTAAACATTATTTACAGTTTCTCTGTACTGGGATACTTTCAAATGATGGATAGAATGTTTTGCAGAAAATCAATGGTTCCTCAAGGCTTTCCTCAATTTTGACCTTCCAAATGTTTAGCCACCAGGCTCCTTCTCAAAGAACCTATTATCGGTGCTTGTTCTAGTCTGTCACAATAAAGATTTTGATTGAACCTGAAATGGTAAATGGGTCGCATCTGGTGTGACGGTCACACTTTCTGACTCTCACACAAGAAATCTTATGGCTATATTATTCCATTATAAACTTAAAATTAGCTACATCAAAACTATTGTGGTAGTTTGCAAACCCTACAGACTATTTACAAGGTAATAAAACTCTTACATATATGTAAATGCATGTGCAAATTGAAAATCTCATGCCGGCCAGCTGATCAAAGTTGGTGACACATATTGGAGTACAACCACATTCCTTCTCATATTTTATTGTTGAAATGACTAATATCTGTAACAGCAATTTAGCTACTCAAAAAGATGCATATTTGGGTCTCCCTGATAAAAAAAAGTATTTCTGGTCCAACACTTAGGACATTACCCTGGTGGTGGATCACCGCAACGAATGCTACTATCTAACAGCCTATTGGAGACAGAACTGTGCTGTGACGGACCTTGTGCTTTCCATTCGAAACAAATATATCTTGCTTGGTCTGTTTGATTTTTTTGCATTCATTTAATTCATATTCCTGCCTATGAGTCTGCTGATTAGGTTGACATTCACTGCCTGCGGAGGCATCCCCCTCGTGCTCTATAGAAGACTGCATCTGAGAGCATCTGGATCCAACAGTTCTGCCTGCCCTGGCGGTCCGGTCTGCGCAGTACCAGCTCGGCACTTCATTAAGCTGCCGCGACTCACACGTCAGTCGAACAGATGGCAGCATTCGAGTGAACTAAAGTCCGAAAACCTCAATTGAGGACTTTCATTCTTACTTCCTTTAGAATCAACCTCAAGGGCACAACTCATCGGATTTGCTGTGTGTGGCAGCAGCTTGTTCATCGGTTCACAAAAGACCAGAGAGGCTGCATTAGAAATTCACAAAATGCCGTATATTTGCTGCAATTCTGTAATCATTGACTCGTTCAAATTATGCAGCGGCTTTGCTTCTTTTAATTTAGAGACAGTTTGTTTTTAAATTTTACTGGTAAAATAAAATTAAAAAAAAAAAACCTCCCTCTCCCCAGCCACCTCCTCCAGCTCCACCAGGGGAATCCCAAGGCATTCCCTGGCCAGAGAGATATGCCCCCCCAGTTGGACATGCCTGAAAAACCTTCCCGGGGAGCCGTGCAGGAGGCCTCCTAGCTAGATGCCCGAACCACCTCCACTGGCTCCTTTCGATGCGGAGGAGCAGCGGCTCTCCTTTGAGCTCTTCCTGAATGTCTGAGCTCCTCACCCCGTCTCTAAGGCTGATCCCAGACTCCCTACAGAGGAAACTCAGTTCTGCCTCTTGTATCCATGATCCCATTCTTTTAGTCACCACTGAAAGCTCATGACCATAGATGAGGGTAGCAGCGTAGATCCACTGGTAAATTTAAAGATTTCCCTTCTGGCTCAGCTCCCCGTTCACCAGGTCTGTCTATCTCCCACTCCCTTCTTCCCTCACTCATGAATAAGACTCCAAAATACTTAAACTGATCTCCACCCTTTTCCAGTTGAGAACCACGGCTTCAGACTCAGAGGTGCTGATCCTCGTGCTGGCCGCCTCGCACTCAGCTGCAAACTGCCCCAGTGGCTGCTACGGGCCCGTCACAGCCCGATGACGCCAGCAGGACCACATCGCCCGCAAAGAGCAACGACACCATCCTGTGGCCCCCAAACCCAACGCACTCCTCCCCTTGGCTACACTTACAAATTCAGTCCATAAAAGTTACGAACAGAATCGGTGACAAACCGATCTATAAAACATATCTATATCTTTTTCTTAGTTTTACTTTAATTGAAGTGATATTTAAGTCTGTACAAGCATAAATGCACTGAACAACCAAGAAACAAAAATGCTGTTTATTCAATGAGTACGGCTAAATAGCAACAACAAAGGCTATGGTGTTACGCCTCCACATACTTCTGTACAAACCAGCACATAATTATGTAAATAAGTGATCCAATTTACATTTCTAAGGCCAACAATTATACCAATTACCCTCAGCATTATGCAAAGAATTGTCTCGGAATCCTTGAAGAATTTTTACATTTCGCGGCCATTGAAGAAATCGTGGCACAGTAATTAGCTGTCAACGCGCAGAATCAGAGGAGATCACTTGCACTGCGCATATAATGAGAATTGGCTGTACATAAGAGAAGGGGCGTGTCAGTAATGAATCTAATGGTTACGAAATGTGCACGGTAGCATGTTAATTACATGTCATCCATCATCGCAGATGCAAATTCAGTCAAATATGTAATGGAAGCCGTCAATTCTGGGAGAATGAATGTATAACATAAACAGTGGAGAAGTGGGGTAATGATGCCCGGAATCAGGATCTGCTCCTGCCGTGTCGGTCATCAGCCCGTTTGGCCAGCAGGTGTGACTGGCTATTTCATCCGCTTCACTGTGTTCTCTAGGTTTTGCTCACTATTGTGTTCCCAGTATGTTTCTCTATTCCTCAGGCTGCCCGCTTTGCCCTTTCAGCCGTGCGACAGTGACCATCAGTCCACCCCTACTGTTGTGGGATCTTTGCTGGTTATTTTAATTATCAGTTTCCCCAAGGTTCATACCTGCTTGAGTTTTTTTTAGTTCCTGGTTTTATTAGTTCCTGGTTTTGTTAGTTCCCGGTACCTCTACGTGTTTTGTTTCATTGTTAATTATC
>JAABNX020000052.1:6558807-6571527 GCA_015163995.2 Mormyrus lacerda | reverse complement strand
CTTGGGCTCATGATAATGTAGGTTTTACACATATATACAAATAATATGATAACGTAGCACAAAATTCTACTCTAACAGCAGTGCTGTATTATAGAGAGGGTTCATTCATCATTAGGGCAGGACTATTTGAGCAACAGGTACCAGGAGTGTCCAGGAATCGCCCTCTCATGTAAATATGTGAGAGACATGCATGTGTGTTTATGGACTGGAGATATGGATGGAATTCAGCTGCGGAGATTATATATGGAGAGAGTTGCACTGTATGGACTGAGTTTCTCCCGCTGGTGAAATGGTGATACTAAAATGGAGCGGTCTCCAGTAATAAACTATGGAAATGTGTGATTGCCAAGAGTTCACTGCGTGGAACTCCAGTAAATGAAGCGAAATTTCAGGAACATCAGGAGGGATTCAAGGTGTCGGTGATCACAACAATGGTCAGAGATCTGACATGTAAATAAGTCTCGCGTAGCATATTAAAAATTTGGGTTGTCAGCATTTATCCTTTCGATTTGAAGTGCAGGTTAATCATAGCCTAGCTGCGTAACCCCTCATTGTATCTCTATGGAGACTCACACGCCCACCTCATTGACTGCCATAGAACTGACACCTTTTTCAAAAAGGTTGTTTATGTTTTTGCCGTTGGTTCGAAAGGTGAATCACTGCGAATTGTGGCCTTGGTGGAAGATTAGCGCTTTTATCCAAAGAGTGCATTTTAGCTGTGTATGCACACAGATATTTTACTTCCATATAGACACATGACCAGGATACTTAACCCTAACCCCTGGCTTTGATGAGATTGTGTCCTTAGCTGAACCAGATTTTATATCTACTGTTATGTGTCTAATAGGCGATTTTTGGTTTGTCCCTTTCTAGATCATTATGGTCGATAAGCTAGTTAAAGAGGACACAGTGAACACTCAGACAGGACACGGTCGATGTAGAGTCACAGCAAATAGAGAGTCAGACTTCATTTTTGTAAGTTGTTACTAAAGCTTTATTTGTGCAAGGTATTTCACTGTAGGGGTATTTTAAGGTCCTTGTGGAGTTTCTAGTTATATGTTTTCAGGGAAGAATAAATGTTTTATAGCCCTGAAGACTCCTATTAGCATGCTTAGCAGGGTTGCTCAGAGAATGAAATTCCATAAATGTGATTGTTTTCACCGAGTATGAAATGTCATGGCAGGTGAATCAGCAAAAGCCGGGGTTGGGTGACACTAATGCCGGCAAGAGAGAAATCACAGACAACAGTGAAACGTTTCTTCTCCTAAAATGTTCCGTGTGCCTTCAGCTTGGCATAGAACATCACGGACATGGGCTGTGCGTAAAAAAGGCTCCCGGATCCACATTGTACCACGGTAAAGGGTGATGCCAGTTTAATCAGAGAACATTAGAAGACGCCAAAAACGAGACATATGTCTGAGAATCACAACACGTCTCTACGACTACAGGATCCTGCCTCCGTTTTACCAACAGGATCCTTTATAATACGTCATTTTAACGAGATATTCAGTGCAAGAGGGGCTTCATTGAAATCTTTCTGGTATTTCAAAAGTTCCTCCGGTACTCGGTTGCTGAAAATGTCGGGTCATTTTAGCACTGGTTGTACCCCGCGGTTTGGCCTTCTCACGCTAGGAGTACGCAAACTCTCAGCTAAAGCAGGGATATTCAGCAAAGGTTTGCTATATGTCAAGTATGAATCTTACTGACAGAAATTCTTTTTCAAGGAATGAAGTACGCTGTTGTATGTACTGTCCTTCACAAAACATCCTTTCACCCATGAGATTGACGATATTTTAACAAATTAGCTTTTTCATACTTGTCCATTTTGTCGCGCTAGTTGTTGCCTGGTGCATCCGACATTTCCATCTAACACGATCATTCCGCATCACGTCCATCATTAAATACAACATACTTTGGTCTCAGCAAAGCCAGAAACAAAACAAAGAAACTAGCAAAAATAATTTGGATATCAAATAATGTGCCTTGGATAGCAGCATTGTTCCCCTTTATGTTTTGCTATCACCGCTTTCTGTAAGATGAAAAGGGGAGGGAGGCGATTCAGGGAGGTGTTAAAAAGAATACAATACCAGTTCATCAAATATATGACATATACATGTGACATATACGGGAATTAGGGACAAAATCCAGTAAGGCAGTAAAGACTTGCTGTTGTGTTGCTGTCGTTGGTAACACTGTGCAACGTAATCAGAATGTCCTCCCCAGGGTGCAGATGAACAACTTCATTCAGACACAAAAAAGAAGGATGGCAGATGAAAGTAAACCAAGAGAAAAGAGTCAGAGACAAAAAGTCCTTTCTGAAAATACACCACAAATCATACGGAACACGTGCTGCTAAATCAAGGAAGAAGTATGCATACCATTCAAAGTATATAAAAAAGAAAAATATCTTGCATTGAGCAATGAACATTTTCTGTTCCTCAAATAAATACTTAACACGCGTACTGTTACTGGTTTGGTACAGGATTACTATATATGTTTAACCGGACCAGAGAAACATTATATGTACAAGAAATAGAACTATAACTCATACAGAACTTGCTAAGGCCAGTCAGATTGGTCTATAGTTTTTTAGGTTTAAAGACAATCGGACTGGCTGACAGAATCCTTCCTGTCTGCAATGGTGTGAACAGATGTCGGATGGTTGAGGTTTAGCATGACCTCAGACCTACTGGTGGGTGACATACATGTATATAAGTTCACTTCTGGTGGGTTGCACGTGGCTTCCTGGGGCCTTGATGGCCGCTGCTTCTTGGAGCCAATAGAGGTGACAGAGGTGAAGACGGAAATTAGCCTCGTGTGGTACTTCGTCCTGATGACCCTGGCTGAGCGGTAGAGGTCTCCGATGAAGCAGTAACAGAAGGGATTTAGGCTGGAGTTGGTGAGGCCCAGCCACTGGGCAAAAGGCCGAAGCTGCAGCACCCACGGTGGCGGATGTAATACTCGGTCGATCCACAAGTCGGCCACGTAGAGCGGCAGCCAGGAGACAGCGAACAGAAGGACCAAAGCCACCACCATCTTGGCGATCTTCTTGCGGGTTTTGAGGCGGGCAGTGTACATCACCTGGCTACGGGAGTCACTAAAATGGTGGGGCATGCTCCACAGTCTCCGTCCTGTCAAGAAGCCCACGGTGAGGTTGAAGGTTACCGGGAGACAGTAGAGGGCGACAAAGAGCACAACGTTGTAGGCTTGCTTCAGTCTCGCCTGAGGCCAGAGCTCTCTGCAGATGGGCAGCACAAAGGGCTGGTCATCCATCAGGAGGATCTCATCTCGCTTATTCATGAAGATGAGGGGTGAACAGATCCCTGAAGACAGGACCCATACCACAACGATGGTCCAGAAGATCTTCCTCCAGGTTATGAATGATCGAGCATTCAGAGGGTTTTGGACACTGTAATACCGGTTGATGCTGATAACAGTCAAGCTGAGGACGCTGGCCGACACAGAAACGGCCTGGGTGAAGGGCACTGCACGGCACAGGAAGTCCCCGTACACCCAGGCGGTGTAAATGGTGTGGCCGAGGGTGATAGGCATGCAAACACACACCACCATGAGGTCACACACAGCCAGGTTGACCAGAAGGCTCCGGGTGGCGCTGACCCCCGAAAGCCTCTTGCTTCTACGGCTGCTGAGCACCCAGATGGACATGACATTTCCAACGAAGCCCACGGCGAAGGAGAGCGTGTACATGGCGGTGAGCGTGATGGTGGTGGGCTCCCGGATGGTCAGCAGGATCAGCCGTTCCAGCTCGGCGCGCTCCTGCAGGAACGAATCCCTGCTCGCGTTCTCCGCTCGGCCAGAAGATGCGTTCTCGTACGACGGGAAATGGAATAGGTGCAGCCCTGACGAGTGGCGCTCAAAAGATTCATTCATCTCTGTTCGGTTGGCGGGGGACCTCCTCAGTGACAAGAAGGATCACATATTCACTGACTAACAGAACTGAGAAACGAGGATGATTATCTCCTGCATCACTTTCAAGAAAGGTCATCTGTCCCTCGAATATGTAGAATCTGTCCGAATAAAGATGACAATCGATTATTTTCTCCTCTGACTGTTTATATTAACATTAATGCATAATTCATCAATTAAGCTTCAATACCACAGAAGAATTGTTAAGCCTGAAGTTGTTTAATAATGTGTAAACTGCAATGCATATTGCCCATAAAGAGACAGGGTTGGAAAATATTATTTCTAAGCAGTTTTGCTCCCTCGCAATTTTAGATGGAACGCAAATGTTTTGCGAGTTAATGCAAAACAGTTTCAAGTTATATTTTCTAGCCGTCTTTTATGTGCTCCATAGTAATGTTATCTAAACTTTTTCTTGACTCACATTGACATGCCTGGTACTCAAACGACTTACTCATGCACAAACGACATACTATCAGTTTTATTTGAAACATTCTTAATAGTAGTTTGTAGTATCTTACTCCTCTATTAGGAAGTCTAAATAATTCTTAATTATTCAAAAGGTAAAAATTTTGCATCAAAAATGAATGTATTCGTGAACAGAGATAAAGAGATAAAATATCTCTACAGACGAATCCTAATATTTAGGATTAAGCAAATTCGTAAAAAACAGACCGCTAGTCACATCTCTAAAACGTTTTTTTCCCGGTGATTAAAATCACATTTTCAGAGCCTTAATCTCTCCCACTTTATCATATTCAAAATTGAACAATTTACAAACAGAGAATCACTTGCCTTTGATCAGAATCCGACGAAACAAAAGGGTGATAACATTCCCGTCCCAGGAGGCGGTCGTGTTACTCTTTTTGACCGGTTTACATTAAATGTAGAAATAAACATACGGGGCGACACGACATGTCCACCCGCTCGCCAGGTGGAGAATGACTGCGGCTCTTCAAACCCGGCAAGAGGCTGATGAGCCGGGAGCCCCAGCGCCAGATGCTGAGCCAAATCCCGACGCACTGAGCGACGACATGCAAAAGCGGCGGCTCCAGGTGTTTAATTCCCTGCTGCATAAATGTGACTCACACGTGTATCACGACGTTTTCTTTTGAAATTAATTCATTATCGTTGCAGCCATACAGTTAGATAACTACGGTGTATTAGATTGGGACTGGGCGTGTGAAACGTTAAGGGGTGTGCTGGCTTTTATTAAACTAACGTTACGATGGTAAGGTTTGACCATAAATGTGAATTTAATTGCAGCCGATCTGAAAATGTCTTATAATCGATATGTCTATAATTGTTGAACCTGTACGAATAATGCACACCATACTGTGTGATTTTTATTTATTCTGTTTCTTAGTAAAGATTATTTTGGGACACTGAGACTTGAAGACAACTGCATTAGCCTATATAACATAATTGATCTAAAAAGAGGATAAATATACAAATAGTATCCATCCATACATAGGGTCAAGTTTTGGGAATACATACAACTGTATTTCTAAATTGGTACTATATTCCATTTAAATTGATCAATGTTTATAAGTATAGCTCTGCCTAACCCTGTTCTTCCAATCTATTACATTTAAGACAAATAATACGAGCCAAAAACACTGTACACCTGTCCAAACTGTAGTGTATGAGTGTGCAGTGTTTATCATACCGGGCTTTTCTAATCTTTTTCTTAATCTAATGATTCTTAACAAAATAACACCAAGAAAAATTCTCAATGCACAATGTCAAGAACATGGATTGTCAGCCTGTAAACGTATCCGTGGCTAGACTCGTCTGTGGCAAAATGTTTTAGGTAGAAACAGAAAGATATGCGGGCTACGTTTTAAAAACCATGTGAAAAAAGAGTGGCAGGTTTGCATAGTGATATGAGTACAACTAATCAGTGGTAACTGAAGAATTAATGGTATCCTGGAAAAATGAAATTTGAAAAACTTGGCGGTCCGATTTCACTAAACACGTCATAGATGAGAAGGAAGTCTTGTACGTGTCTCAAAATATATCCATCCATGTAAATTTCTCACCTTTCTCTATATATACTCATATATCTGCAGGGGCTCAAAAGGCGTTTTGAAATACGAAATTTTATTGTCCTGATTTTTCACAAAAGATAAAAAACAAGGGAGATTGTGTCGGTTAACTTTATTTAAATGCTTTTTGTATGTGTTTGCAAGTTATAAGTTTTGGACAAGTTTTATTCAAACTGTTTTGGACGAGACATTTTAAAGCAAATGTAAAACATAAGATTATTAACAAGTGCATTAATGTCACACACATTTAAGCGTATGAAAGAAACAGTCACAGAGAACGAATAATTTAGCATAAAGAAACCTAATTTGTTAAAGAAGCATTATGAACATTTAGCCTAATTCCTTTGCGTAGTTGTTCTAATAAAATGTTTTTTTGGTGATCTCCAGGGAGGAGATATTCACGTCATTCGCCACCTGAACCTTAGTGATAGTCTTCAGGTCTTCAACGCGATGCTTGTACTGCATGATCTTTTCTTCGTCGATGTACACGTGGAAGCTTTCATTATCCGAGTAGATTTCAATCTAAGAGAAAAGAGATGTTTTCTAGGTGTCATATGACCTGGGACATCAAACAGATGCTGTTTTCAAGAAGACACTGCGCCTGCCTGTCTGGAGCAAGCGTAATACCAGTGACTAATTAAGCACGAAATTACTGATTATTAAGAGAAATTGTCTATCCACGATTTTTAAGACAATGGACATGTTGTCTGGAGCTATAGCTACCTGAAAGGGCTCTTCTGCCTCGAAGGGGAAAGCGCTGCAGCGCTCCTCCTGTCCCCAGCGGTTGGACGTGAAGGAGTTGCACACGATGTGTGACTCCGCGAAACGGGGGTTGAAGTGGAACGCGATCCCGTCATCTCGATCGCACATGAAATTGATTTCAAATCTGGAGTGGGACAGTGTGAAGGGGAAGCATTGAGAAGTTAATGAAAAGCAGACATAAATTAGCAGGGGTAATATTATTATGTTAGCTGCAAGTAAGTGAGTCTGGACTAGGTGTCGATCATATGCAGGGGAGATGCGTGATTAAATATGGCTAATAAAACGCATTAGACATTTTTCTTCATACAACCCGTTTTGGAACTGCGCGTTTCTGTCGCGTACTTTGCACACACTGACATTTCATTTGAAAGTTAAATCGGCTGCTTGTTGTTAAAGGCAAATAAATGAATACCTTTCCATTGCATCACTTTTCTCCAGCAGGATTTCCAGAAGAGACATGTGCTTAATTTCCTCAAAAAGTTTCAAATGCACACTCGTTATCCTGGAATCGCCCCAATTCATTTTATTTATAACAAAATTAGTTTTCTGTTACCCGGCTGTTTTTAGACAATTTTCTCGCCAGTAAGAAGCCATTAAAACTCACGTCACACTCATGTAATCTTCAGCCTTATAGTTTTCTCCCAAAGTGACATGTTAACTGAGTGACAGAGATTTCCATTACAGCTCAATGTTGTAGCTGACAGTTAAATCCGACAGCTCAGCGAAGCAGGACGTGCGGGAAGCGCGGGGCTCTGATGGTGCAGAACGGGAATGGCGCGATTGACCTGCGGATTCTGCAAGACCTCGGGAAATTAACAATAAGCAATGAATCGATTTCTGCCTGGCCCTAGTCGATCTTATCTTACAACCCAGAAAGGTTCAGTTAGAATATTTTCATTTTTTTTAAGTTAACGCTTTGGTCCAAAGCTACATACTAGTGAGGCAAATCTCGAGGACTCGACTAGGCATACGTACTGTACAGTTATGCTAATCTTCCGATGATTTCAGAAGAAGGCTAATTAAGACGCCGTATTTCATCTGCAGGCCCCGCATAGTAGTTCAGATCCTTTAAAATACATTACATTTTATATATAAAAATTGACGATCCAATATGTCCAGAACATTCAATATTAAGGAAAATATTGATACACTTTCTTTAAATATTTGTGTTTGCTTTACTCTTTTATTCATATACTGGTTTTCTAGAACTTTCTGACAATGGATTCATTAAAGATAATTAAGCGGGTTGTTTTACGGATGTCAAGGCATCAGTGGTTACACTTTGTCCTGATTACGGCGTTTTTTTACGCTGATACTCCATCCATTTTCTATACTCTCTTGGCCTACTGTATGTAGGGAGTCTATCCCAGAAGCTATGGGCACAAGGCAAGGAATAACCAAGGACGAGGCACCAACCCATTACAGGTCACACCATACATACCTATATACAGTTTGACAATTTGGCAACTCCAATGAAACCTGTTTTTGGGCTCTGGTGGGGTTTGGACTGGAGAACGTGGAGGAAAACCCATGGCGACACGGGGAGAACATGCAAAATCTGCACACGTGCAGCCAGGTTGGAGACTCAAACCTCGGTATGAGAAGTATGAGACAACAGTGCCATCCACTGTGGAACCATGCCCCCCCCCCAATCGATGGATGGAATATTAATCCATCCATCAATCTTCCATAACTTCTTATCTAGGACAGGGTTGTGGTGAGAATTTATTCAGTTACTGAAACAAACAGAGATTAGGTAAGCCCTGCATGTTGTCTGATTCGCATAGCAGGTTTTTATGCCGCTTCAGAAACACAGCGATGTCATCCGGAGCAGGACGCTTACTTGCTGGCGTCGGAGGGTGGCTCCCCTTTTAGGACGACACTCCATCCAGGGCACAAGCCAGCAGGGCAGGAAGCCTCAAACTAAGACAGAAAAAAAGAAGAAAAAAAAAACAGACTGGCTTTGAAAAGGCAAAGTACTCCGGCATTTATGCAGGGAACAGAGTGTACAGTGACAGCTCTGTGACCCTGGAATGGGGAACTTTTATTATTGTATTTTTCCTCACCCACACATGACAGGGGACACGGTGATGAAAAGCTACATTTCTATAATCGGATGTGTAGCGCCTGCCTACTCAATTCACAGATCTAAGTCAATGCACAGTCAGCTACCATCTGTAATTCGGTGTTTAAACTGATGTTACTTAAAATTTTGCACGTAGAACACAATGTAAAACAAATGGAAATTGTAAAAAGAAAACTTTCTACAGTGCTTAGGTCTGGACCTGAAAAATGGTCCTCACAACGTCAAAAAAAACAGGTTTTTATTATATTGTGGGGGGCATTTTGTCCCCACAATGTAATATAAACCTAATCCAGACACACACATATTGTATGGAAACTTCCTTATTATTACCTATTTTTGGATAATACTTATTCAAACACAGGCAGTTATTTGTTATGGAAAGACTTCTCTCAAAAGTAAACCAATGATTTATTTTGCATAGACGTCAAACACTTACAGTATGACATATGAAGTCCTGCAGTGATGGTTTTGAAGCTACTTTGGTCGGTCTGTGTTTGTTTATCCATATTAAAATCAAAAAGCGAATCCACAGCTTGTCGTATGATTGGTCATCAGCTCTCTGCTTTCAGCCGGTGGCAGCCGCTAAAACCCCATGAAGACTCTTAGGGACATCATCCTGCAAGTTGCTATATTTCAACCCGTAACTTGTGTGTTAGCTGGAGTTGGCAGCCGTTAAATGGAAAATCGCCGAGACATGCCTTGCGTCCTCCTTCGACTCTCCGAATGTATAGGAATAGTTGGCCAATGCTAATGCTTACATAACCCCTCAGTTAGCAGTTGGTATTTCAATGCACTATAGGTACATTTAATAAAAGAGAAAACATTCAACATAATGGGAGTTACTTCCTGATAATGATCTCTGAAGATGAGATATGGCTTTTGGCACCTTGGCGGACGAGTGGAGAAGCAGACCCGATACGAGGCTGCATTTTTAACAGGTTCTGAGTCATTTTTCCTGTACCTCGTGTGCCTGGAAGTTCTCATGAGTATCTGATGATGAGCTTGTCACCCTCCCTGCTTGCTGGAGAGACGCTCTGGAAGCATGTATACTCTCAGACCATGCTGGCATCCCCATGGTAAACTGGCACCTAATGATCCTGTTCAAAGTATTAATTTTGAATTGCTCCAGAAAACAATAATCGTCCGCTGAGATTATCCGCTCATTTTCTTACATTTATTTTTCTAAATTTTGTACCAATGCCTCTGTATTTAGGCTATATTCTGTTAGAAATGAATGAAAATGGGTTATCTTTGGAATAGACCTTCTATGTAAATTAACTGTCTCAATGAATTTATTGGACAATCAGAGCCAATGTATGCAATAAAACAATGCTTTAGCCGCCCATTCTCAGTGGAGGATTTAGATGATATGGGATAAAGATGTGTGTGTATATATACGTGTGTGTGTGTGTGTGTGTTTGTGGGTGTGGGAGGGGGGCAATCTCCTGCACTTAGAACATCTTAGAAGAAAACTGTTAATACTCCCTAATTTCTAAGCTTCAATACAGACACTGTTTTATTTATTTATTCCACCTGTAAATAAACCCCTTGCAATCATCTTGCATTTCAAGCGCTACCTTGTTCATTTTCATTGAAACAGGAGTAATTTAAAAGACAGACTGGGGAACTGAGATGGAAAAGGCTTCCGAGACCCGGTCATGTGCATAAAGCTCCAGAGAACGGAGTGAAATCATGATTCTCATTAACATGCGGAAGAATGGATGATAACCGTTCCCTTATTAACCCCACGAGAGGTTCTGGAGAAGCTAGGAGAGAGCGCTCAGGAAAGCGTGGAGGGCAGGGCAGCTGCCCAGCTAGCTCACTACGCGAAAAGCATGCAGAGAAACATGTTCCCGCTGCCCCGAGTCGCCCCAAGGGTGTTATCTTACCCTTAATGTCATTTTCTCCCCTGCTTCCTGGTCCGGTCCCGGGACTCCGGCTGCTGTTGCCAGGGGCACCGTCATGCTTTTAAAGCACAGGCCACGTGAGACACGGGCTTTATGGGGATGAGGGCAGTGAAAGGCCACAGCAGACCTCTGAGCTCATCCCGGGTCCAGCCTGCTCCTATTTACGTACACTGGCTTTGTTGGTAGGGTTTGTAAACATTGTCCCCGCATTCTTTAGTTGATTCGCCTCTGCCTTACACTATACCTCAGCCTCATCACACTGTGAGGCACCAGCCGATGTGTCTTTCATCTGCTTGTACTTGCTTCCCAGTTGCTATAACTGTCAAAGTATAAGCTAGTATCCATACATTCTTTATTGTTGGCATCTAATGAACGTCTGAAGAACGTTCACATAACGCGGCACCCCAGGACAATCCCTGTGGCTGGAACAATAAACAGTCGCTAGCAGCAGGGATTTTACAGGGTACGGTCATTTATTATGGGGTATGACGGGAGCGATTTATCTGCACGCAGTAGCACTGGGTTTGCTTAGCGGACAAACAAAAAGCCCAGACTCAGAAAATGCAGGTGGAAACAACAAACCCATGGCTCCAGTTAACTGCCTGAAACAAAAAGTAGTACAGGATTTCACGAGCATGAAAGAAATCCCCTACATTTCTTAGACATTAGAACTGTGAAATTGTGCTCTTTTGTTGGATATTTGAGCCGGAGCAAAATACCACAAAACTCCATTACCAAAGTGTTGCTGATACCACAATGGAATTTTTAAAAACCCAAAAACACTTGCATGTAAATAAGCGGTACCGTGGCCTAATGTTCTTGATATATCTATTTACAGGAACATAGAGCTTAGGAAGCATACAGAGTAATGCAGAACGCTGGTCAGAACGCCAGGCCACCAAGGAGCACCTGAAGGCACCGTATCACCAAAAACTGCAAACTTCTTCAGAGGAAAGCCATGCATATGTAGGGAAAATGAGCAAAACCTTTTACACGCATGTCATCGCAAGCAGGAAGGAGGAACACACTAAACAGCCTTCCAGGAACAAAATGGGGTTCCAGAACCAGAAGAAAAAAAAAATCAGAACAGAAAGAAGCAGTGAATGAGGGGTCAAAAAGGCAGGCAGGGTGGAGCAGGCAGGAACAGGAGTCACTGGGATGAACAGACACACGAGGAACAGAGCAAGGACCAGCACTACAACAACAACATACACAACTACTCCTCATACTGCAAAATAACACTAATGACCAGCAGAATGACCAGCAGAATGATCTGGGGAGGAAGCAGAGGTGGACATTTCAGGTCCAGAAAGTAAAAATCCTAACCAGGATTTTGTTTCAACCAACAAGTTGAGCATACAGAGTGACACTCACAGAGTACTCACCTGGCTGGTTGAACCAAAATCCTAGTCTGGATTTTTACTTTCTGGACCTGAAATGTCCACCTCTGTATGTATATATATATATATATGAGAAAGATTTTTGGAATAAACATATGGAAGCGACACAAATACAAAGAGAATAGAGTCATTTAGCCTCTAGCTTGAGTATTTGACCTTGAGGGTTAGGGCACATATAAAAATAACTCTAATTGTTTTAGTGGAAATTATAAATGCCAACAACACTGTTCCTGTCCACAATAAATAAATGCAGGACGTACACGGTACAGTGAGTCGCCTGAAGTCTGGTATTTTATTGTCTTGCCTGGCATTTTCAAATGCTTTCCTGATATTAAAATGGTAATTCTTCACGAATCACACGCTGACTTAGTTGGTAAAAGAGTAGGATCATGCCCCCCCCCCATGCCGGTAAAAATTGTTGCTCAAAAATGCACATCAGAGTGGTGAAAACGCTGCTGTTGGCTGCCCTTCACATGATTTCGTTCTGTCTAGGGAGCCCCCTTCATCTGAGGTGATGTGCCCTATAGACCAAGAGAGTTTAATGAGTGTCCTTCTAGTAGAGAGAATGTGATGCAGTGCCCAATAAGGTGCCC
>JAABNX020000052.1:6547087-6558707 GCA_015163995.2 Mormyrus lacerda | reverse complement strand
GTGTAATAAATGAAGTGCCCTTCTAGTGGACAGAATGTGATGCAGTGCCCAATAAGGTGCCCGTACAATGGTCTAAGCGGTACCTATGGGTACCCTCCCAATGGAAAAGGGTGTTATTATGAAGTGCCCTTCTAGTGGACAGAATGTGATGCAGTGCCCAATAAGGTGCCCGTACAATGGTCTAAGCGGTACCTATGGGTACCCTCCCAATGGAAAAGGGTGCCGTTATGAAGTGCCCATCTACCGGACAGAATGTGACGCCCTTTTATTTTATCACCCCTGCCCTTCAAACAGCCTAAATCCAGCACTAGATTGAATGAAAATTCACACTAGTCTTTGTTCATCTAGTCAGCATAACCTGTACTTATTTATCATGGAATGGTAGGCTACTTGTGTAATATATTTTTTTAAAAGTATTCTATATTAATTAACCTTGAGTGCACGCACACCCACACATAGATTCTCCTCATTTTTAAAGCCATACATTTCGTATAGGGATCCCCACAGCAAAATATAACTTTATTTTATGTCAAAAAGTCAAACCTAGAATTTATCCCTAGCTTCTGCCAGAGGCCTCTCTGTGTTTGACACACATTTGTATGCAAACTGTGCAAAGAAGGAGAGCAGGATTGAAAGTGTTCCGATTTCTCATTTATTCATAAAGCGAATGCTTTTTCTCGCAAGGCTACTTACAGACTGAGTGTGTAAGACTTGGGTATTCCACAATTTAGCAAACAAGCCTTATACGTTACATCAGCGTTAGTGCAAACTGGGTAGTTTCCATTCCAGAAACAAATCGAAATGAGTGCTAGTTGTTACCACAGCAGCTCACACCTTGAGAGAAGCTCAGCGTTCAATGGCGAGCTGCAGCGGGGTCAGGAGCATCCGGTAGCTGCGAATCTCGTCTTGTCCTTGAAGGATCGGGCGACATTGAAGCTTAGCAGAGCTTGATGCTGGCAGCAGGTGATTAGACCCCGTTAGACGTCGTCTGCTTACCCTGATGAATATCTTTGCAAACTACCATTTTTCATCACATTCCATTATTTATTTCAACACCCTTCTTCAGCTCCACATTTCACGCATCACAGTCACATCTTTACCAACCTTAGGTATTGCTTTTTGGCACCAGAAACTTCCTGTATAATATAAGAGATGCTGAACACGACAGTATATCCATCTTTCCACTAAGTATGCTTAGGAAAGCTCACTATATGCCTGTGTTAATTTTCAAGTGCATAAACCTCTGGAGAAAAGGAACAGTTCCACTAAATTGCAGCTTTCGCGTTCATTACAGAATTATTTATTGGTGCTGGTGCTGAATGATGTATCATTACTGATAAATTTAATTGTCTGAATATTGCAGGATTCTCTAATGCAGTGTTTCGCAGTCCATCCCACAGTTGGCCACTGTTTTTGCTCCCTCTGAGCTCCATTCCAGTTGACATTTTTGCTGTCTTGCAGCTCCCAAATAGGGAGCAAAAACACAGACTGTCTGTAGGTCCCCAAGGACCAGATTGGAAGACACTGCCCCGATGTGATTGGATGCTTGGATGGAACTCACATTCCCATCGCTGCTCCTTCTGCATATAATGAAGGTTATGTGAACGGTAAGTGCTTCCCCTGCATTCATTTGCAAATAGAGTCAGGACTCTTTAATGCCGTGCAAAACTTCATTTCCCAGTGTGATGTGACTTCATGGCCTATATGTGTCTGTTGTGAGTGGGCGAAACAGAGGATGCGGGAGCAGGAATCAGGGCAAACAAACCCAGTCTACCGGAAACATGCAGAGGTTAGCAAAGTTAGACAGCCAAGAAGTAATCAAAACAGAGTTTATTCACAATTAATACAAGACACATCAATTTAATGTAATATTTAAAATATAACATTAATGTAATTCTAACATGTGGCCACATTCCTGAAAAATACCATCCATTGACATAGACTCACGCAGCACCATGTGGGAGCTCAGATTACAGAGTGTCTCCCCGTGCGTCTCTGGAGCTCTTCCTTAAGTATTCCATAAAGACAGGATGTCTTTGAAGACTAAATTTCCTGACCGAATATTGTGATTATTTTAGGGACTGTTTTGATCTTGTGTGTGTCCTGGAGAACTGCTGATCTTATCAATTTTCAGACCCTCAGTCAATCGAATTGCTTTAGGAGGAATTCCTTTGTTGCACCAGCTGATAATGTCTTTGGTGGGTTTCTGTTTTTCTGTTATAGGAGAACATGCTGCATTAAGGGTGAGAGTATTGTGCCTGTCATACTGTGACCATTCAAACGAGACCAAACATGGGTGTGTGTGTCCCTAATGTTAGTCTGGGGTAATATACCTCCTGTGCTGGTGTGAGTTAGCGAGTGTAGGATGTATCTGTGTCTTGAGGCAGCCAGGGTTTTGATCGCCCAGTACGGGTGAGGTGTCCCTTTTGATGTGGCGATCGGGTGATTTGGTTCCAGTCTTGTCGGAGCTGGTGGACCTTTGCTGAAGGACACTGGGTGGAACATTGCAGGCTTACCGCAGCTCAGACAGACGGGCCCTGCAAGGCCTGCAGTCTTACACTAACAAGCACTGGGCATTTATTATTTATGAGACTTAGTCTGTGCTTCAGAATATGATGTTGCTTTATTACTGATTTCAGAGAGCAACCACTTCGATGACATCACTGCGTACTACTCAAAGAACTTTCTGGTCAACATAACTTTTATAGGGGTACTCAGACAGTTCACGCCCCCTCCTCAGAACCAGATCAAACCGGTTAGGGTAGGGCACGCATCTTGCAAGCATGCATATGCTTTATGCAGTTTACAACTTACAAGTACGAGACATATGCACTTTGTTCAGCCTTAATCTCATGGGTCCGGCCATCTGCAAGCAGCCCCAGCTTGACTGTAGCCTTCTGTGTTTTTCCTGTCCTGTCTATTAAGTGTATTTCTGTTCTGTAGCCTGCATTTCTGCTTACTCTAATGAGCACAAAGTTCAAGCACATGTTTATAATACTGAAGTTAACTCTTAATTCTCTTTAGCTTGTTCTTGGGTGTTAGTTGTCTAACACACACAGGTACCATTGCATTAATATTGAAATATATTCCAAAGCTGTATACGAAAATAAATCTCTCGTCAGTTTTTCTCTCACACGTGTTAGAGCCACGCCAGTGAGGCGACCAGAGGGTCTGACAGGGCAGGACAGTACAGTGCCCACTCAAGATCAATTGCAGTGCTACACTACTTATGTCTAATGTTTCAGTGAAATGGTCAGGATTTGTCTGCGATTCAGGAATATACAGGGAATGTGCGTCATACAATAAATCTGTACAAAATACGTAAGTTACATCTTGAATTAGCAGAACAAATTGAAATGGGTATCTTTACCTCCCGCCCCTGTGCTGACAGGATAGTTGAATGGTCTCCTTCTTGGGAATAAAAGTACTTCTGCCTGCCTCCACTGCACCTGCACTGCAGTTGCTCATCAGCTTGACCCAAAGCAGGACTAGGGAGGTTGCCATAGGCACACTGCTTCCAGTGTGGGAAAGCATGTGATATCATTGTTCCTGCATAATCAGCCCGAGGATGCATCCAGACTGCCGGAAGAAGAACGAGACTGCACCATGCAGACCACAGGGACATTATTTTTGCAAACAACCATTTCCATGTCCGTCACTGTAAATGAAATGTAGACAGTTACACCGTAGTGTCATTCATGATCTCATTATCACCTGCAAATAAAAATGCTGATTGTTTGGTCACTTCACAGCAATTATCCATGTATTGACAACCATGAAACCCAACTTTATTTGGTGTTTCTGCAGTACCATTTCTAAAGTAGCTTTTTCTTTTTAACGGATTAGAATGTTTCATCTTGAGAATGGCCTTTGTTATTTAATTCTCCAAATGGATGTACTGTATATAACTTGGATAGTTCCTTAACGGGCAACTAGGAAGGGAATATTTTGGCAATACTGGGACTCTGAATTTCATACTTTCACTTCTATGCTGGGTGTCATAAATAAATTCATACTGTACTCTGCTGACACAGATCAGCCAGGCATATAATAAATATTAATATGCATAATAATCCATTTCCCCCCTACTATATACTACATACTATATTGCCCCTCACTGAAAAATGTTCCTTTTATGGGTACATAAATAGGATTGACTGCATCAATTTTCCCATCATTCAATGGGAAAGAAATAATGATTAGATTCAAAAGTCAGTGTCGATTATGTCAAAAGCATGAACATCGCCAACAATTCCAAAAACATTTTTCACTGTAATGTGACACACCCTCCATTTATGTAGGAACTCGGCTGCTGGGGCTGCTGGGGCTGCTACAGAAGAGTTACTACATGGGGTGCCTTTGATAATAAGGTGCCCACTGTTCTGGGAGAGAGCTAACTGGGGTGCAGTGGGAGGTGGTGCTGTCCCTCCACCTCTAGCATGGGCTTCAGATGTTTTCTCCTTGGCTGCTAAAGGAAGACTACCCATTAGTCAATGTCTACATTTAGACAAACATTGGCCTGAGATACAAATTAGCAATAGTATGCATCTGAATTCTGATTTTACACTGTATTCTTATTCGCTATCAAGTTCTGTTAGTCCCAGCTGGATTGCACCTACATTAAGATATCCGCGTAAATACACAGCGCAACATACTTATAGTGAACCATTTTGCCTTAAAATGAATTTGTAGCGTGCATACATGGTCGTTACTATAGGTGAGAATTTGTTCATTTGATAAAGGTTGACTAACCTTGAGTTTTGAAAACTCTGGATATGTTGTGTCAGTGTTACTCAAGTCAGAGTTAAGGTTTAAACTCAGGCTTTGCTAAACCCTAGCGCGGTGCCTGTACTGCCTAAAGGAGATGAGAGACGAGTATCCAAACAGGTAGGTCGGTGTACATAATTGGTCTCTCCAGTGGAGACTACTGAAGAGCTTTGTATAGGATAGTAGGATAAACAGCTGTAATAGCACAATATTATCTCGAAATGAACATAATCATAGGTACAGTTGCATGAGCTTTGTCAGACAGCTAGGCATGACCTCAAAAGTGGCACAATGTAACCTGCAGGTCCTCTGGTGCAAAGGGGAATCCCAGGAACAAAGAAAATGCATCTTTGTACCAGACATGAATCCCATCCAATGTAAATAGTGCTGACCGGAGACCATACAGGAAGGTCCATGTGATTCTGTGGAGGGGCCATTGTTAACCTGTAAAACCCTGATCTGAGGGATTAGGGAAGCCGGGCGGGGTGTCCGTTTGTGTTTAATGCCCGACTGGTTAGCCAGGCGCTCTTTTGCTGTTTCCTGCCTCTGTTCTGGCACAGCCCTAAAGTTCATCGATCAGAGTCATGCCTGCTTTGATGCCTTTGGCCTACCATCAAACCCGGAAATTGTTAATACCTTTAAAAGTAGGCACACTGTATTGATTTTTTATCTAAAAATGAAACAAAAAAAAAATTACTTGTCACAAGTTGGTACAAAGATAAAACAGACCTTGTATGTCATTCGTGTTCTTGTAATATTAAGCTTGTCTGTCTCCATATAACCATCTGCCTGTACCAGACAGCCTGCTTTTCAAGCAGTATACAACATGGGGCAGCATACACCTATATATAAGTAAATTAATGGAAAATGTCATTGATGCTAAAAATTAAGCCGACTTTGAATACTAATTGAATAAAAATGCATTGCTTTAATTATGCTTGAATTTTGAGGGTCTGTAATTTAATGTAATTGTACATTTAAACATTGAACTTTTCAAATGAAAACATTTCAACTGTAATTTCCTTTTTAAAATAATCAGTGCAACAATATTCAGCTTCCACAATTCAGTCCCACACTTCTTAAAGGGCATCTTTATAATTCAGCCACCTGAATTCAGTTCATTTACTTTCACCTCAAAATAAATTTCAAGGGCACAAACTCAGCCGGAAACATTTGATGTGTTTTATTCAAATCTTTATTATTCGAAAGGTAATATTCAGTTCTTGATTTTTTGCTTGACAAATACATTGCCAAAATTTCAGTGGTTTAAAATACGGTCAAAAATTCAACTTACTACATCCAGGGCTGGTAGTGAGAGCAGTGGTGGGTCAGTAGAGGTCTTATCTGGATCAGCAGTCAAAATTGAGCAAGCGGTTTCTTCTTTGTGGAGATAAAGGACAGGGGACTCCGTCCCTGCATTGATTATAGAGCCCTCAATGAGATGAGTGTCCAAGGCTATTCCAAGACTGCTAATTCGACCATGACCATCGATCCACAATGTCATGCCCCAGACCTGCTTTGTTGCTCCTGTATGACGGGAATTGACCAAAGCCATCAGCTAGAGACCCAGCATGATCTCTCCTCCATTCTGAACAAATAGTATGTGCCGCCTCAGCAGTCATAACTAGTTTCGTGGCTACATGCCTACCTTAGACGAAACAAGGGAGATGCAAATATTAGTGCCCATCAGGGGAAGAAGACATTCACGACAACATCTTGCTTGGCAGCCATACCACCTGCAGTTCCGCCTTGGTGATCTATTTGAAGCTAAGCTGGTTTGGACCTGGCCAGTACTTGGATGGGAGACCAACCAGGAAAGGTGGGTTGCTGCTGGAAGAAGTGCTGGGGTGGCCAACAGGTTATGGTCTGTGTTGATCCCAGTGCCACAGTGTAGTGATTGGGACACCATGCTGTAAAAATAGTACTGCCCTTCAGATGAGATGTAAAACTAAGGTCCTGCCTCTCTGAGGTCTTAAAAGACCTCTGGGTGTCCTTTGAAAAAGTAGGGTGGATATCCCCTACATCAACACCCGTTTCCTTTTCCATGGACACATACCCAATGCCCATTGTCACTTTATCAAATCTGGCCTCCTAATCATACCCTTATATCTAATTGGTGAATTCTCCCTTAACCCTTCACCATCACACTGTGTTGTGAGTGTACTGGTGCAGAAAGGCTGCTATCGTATCAGGTGGGGGCTACGCAGTGGTGGTGTTTTAATGGCGTCTGTGGAGTGATTTGTGTGTCTTGAGAAGCGCTCTATAAATGAAACTTTCATTCATTGTTCTGTCCTGTTTGTGCCCAGCCTAAAAGTTATTGCATCTCGCCCTCCAGTCTGTTACAAGCATTGCCCATTCCTCAGCATCCATGATCCCACTTCTCTCACGATTTTATCATGGACGTACCTCCATCAAATGGTCTTGCAGGTATTGTCATCATCATGGACTGCTTTTAGAATGCTTCTGGCACCGCAGCGTGGCAGCCTGTTGCAGCACCTCTGTCTAGTTTGTGTTCTTATGTTGTTACAATGTGTCTCTTTCACTTTTAGCTTACATTATAATTTTGTTAGTTCACATATACTCAACTGATCGCAACCTTTTTGTGGTGGATGGCTTTGTGCGCCTTTGTGATTGCTTAAACCACACTTTACTGAACATGTCTTTTTTATAGTTACTGTATCAAAACATATATACTATACTTTTCACTTTGAATAGTGTAATTATAAATGAACATGGATGTTGCTCTCCTGAAATATATCAACGCCCAAGTCCTTTTCCATGGGCACATACCCATACTCTCAGTTTATATTACATTGTGGGGACCCACACAGTGTAATAAAAACTGTTATTTTGACATTGTTTCTTGTCATAACATAAACACATCCATCATATGGTCTGATTCTGTTTGATTCAGTTAAACACTCCTGTTGTCAGCCTAAAACACTTTTAGCATTCACACAAAGAAAGCGTAAAAAATAAATTCACCAACACTACATGAGAACAATTGTGCAGACAAATGAAAATATTTCTTTTCATGTATTCAATACTGAACATTACAACAAAACATAAGAATACATTTTCTAGTTATCATAGAGTATTAGTGAACGTGGTATTGTACTGTAAGCTAACAGTAGGAACATAAAGCATCCAGTTCAGAACTGAAAAAAAGAGAAAATTAAACACCATCTGTCTCTTGATCTGGCCATAGGGCCCCGTCAATATTGCAGGCTATGTTTTTATTTGAAAGGCAACGTGGGAAGAATCTTCTGGATCATTGTATTGATGCTGCATCAATTTGGTCACAGGCTTTCTCCATAGCATGAATGAGGGGCATCTGGATGTACGGCCGAAGATCATACACCTTCCACCGCCATGCTGAAAAGAACTTCTCAAACGATGCCACCGTGTACCTGCTTAGGTTAAGCTGCACTCTCAGTCCAGCCTCCCTCAGTAATAGTCCATGATTTATTACATGGTCCACAAGTGTAGCATGAATTTCATTAGACAGATTTGGTTGTTTTCTTCTTTGTGGACATCCTACTCCTCCTCTAGGTCTTCCTCTCCCTCTACCTCATCCTCTACCTTGGCCTCTTCCTCCACCTTGTTCTCTCTGGATTCCTCCTCTTATACACACTCTCCCTCATCCTGACACCATCCATTTTTGCTGAAGACAGGTGACAGGTGACGTCATGTTGCGATTCAGGCTTTCCCCATAGAAATGCATGGAGAGTCCGCACAAAGATATAATAACAAACTTGTGTGTGTGTCTGTCTGATGGATAAATGAATATTAAATAGGTTTGAAGTTCCAACAGCACTTCTCTTGCATCCCTGAGGGAGGCTGGAGACATTGAGCCTGAATGGATCATGTTCCGTGCCTTCATTACTGAGGCTGTTGTGCAGAGCTGTGGCCATGAGATTGTTGGTGACCTGTTGCAGTTGTGATCCCTGAACTTGGTGGTGGACACCAGCAGTAAAAAGAGCTGTCAGGCTGAAGAAAGAGGCCTTGTGGACGTAGTTATCTTGTGGGATTCCTGAATCACCTGACTGGCACCTGTAGGCTTAGCGGGATGCGGCTGAGGGAGCTGTGGTAGCGAAAACTTGAGTGTGGGAGGAGTTTGGTGAAGCCATGGAAAATTATTTTTATTTAGCTTTGAAGAGATTCTGGTAAAACGTCAGGCGTCTCAGGAGGGTGACGCAGGGCTTTCTCCATCCTGTTTAGAGCAGGGATGGAGGGCTATTGACCTCAAATGGGGATATAGTCAGGAAGGAGTAGCTGAAGTACCTCCGGAATAACACTGACATGCCTTCACTGGAGAAAATACCGTCTGTCGACATAGAAGAGGACTTACCCATCACTTGGGCTGAGGTCATGAAATAGTTTAGACCCCAGGGATGGGGTGGTGGTCCCAGTCTTTAAGAAAAGTGACTGGAGGATGTATTCCAACTTCATAGGGGATCACGCTCCTCAGCCTCCCTGGGAAAGTCTGTGCTGGAGAACTGGACCAGCTCTTTACCCTCACAATGACACTGGATGGCTCATAGGCATTTTTCAAGCAGTCTATTAGATCTGCAAATTGTGCTTCACTGGGTGAGAATTGTTCTTGGTATTGTCAAAAGAGTGAATTATACAATAAGTACAATTATACAATAAGTGACTTCAGGCCACTGCTTTTGGTTCTGAGAATGCGATTTAGTGTTTTAGCAATTAAGAAAAACTATAAAAAGTGTAAAATTGCGGAACACCACAGTTAATTTTATAATATTTAATTGAACATTCATCCATGCTTATGAAAAATTCTTTATCAGTAAAATATGGTTTGAACATTAGCCCTGTTCTATGCTCCCTTCACTGGCTTCTAGTTAAGTCTTGGATTGATTACAAAATACTGCCATTAACACTGAATATCCTTGCACCAGAATACCTTAGGGATCTACTGGCCTCTTACAACTCTCCTTGCTTTCTTCGATCTCAAGGAGCAGGATATCTCTTAGTACCCAGGGTAGAAAGAACTACAGAAGGCTGCAGATCTCTCTCTCACAGAGCTCTGCAGATATGGAATAGTCTTCCAGCGGATATGTGAGATTCTGGCTCACACCTGTTTAGTCTAGCCTTTAGGGATTCTAGTTATAGCTCTAGCTAACTCCTCACTCCTATAGTGTGAGGTGTACAGCTGGGTGGGGACTGGTGCCATTGGCTTTGGATGAACTGAACTGTCAGTGGAATTGGAGTGCTGACATTTCAGGGACCCCCCCATGCCAGCATTCCCACCCACCTCTCCCTCCTACTTATGCTGCCATAGCCATATCTGCCGGAGCTTACATACTGCTCTCACCTGTTTGCACTGCCTCTATTCTCCCCTACTTTGCCCAATGCACTCTTTATCCCCCCACCCTTCCTGGGATGTGCTGCCTGGAGACCTAAAACTCAAGATACCCTGCCTACAGTACCTGTGACGCCTCCCCCCTTCTGCCTATGATGTCTCCTACCTGCCCCGCTGCTGTTCATCCTGCCATCAGAAGCAGCACCAGCACCTACTTCCCATCACCTGCCTACCCTCTGCATCGAGACTCAAATGTTAAAATCGGGAGAGTGTGAATTGGGACTTTGCCATCTTGCCCATTTGACTTCCTCTGCCGGCCCCAGGAGGACGGGCTCCCCCTCTGAGTCTGTTTCCTCCCAACGTTTCTTCCTTCTAGGGAGTTTTTCCTTGCCACTGTCGCCTCTGGCTTGCTCGCTGGGGGGCTTTGGGCGGGGATAATGTAAGGCGCTTCTAGACAATGTCATGTTGTGAAAATGCGCTAAACAAATAAAATGGAACTGAAAATTGAATAATTTGAACCAATTAAAAACAGTACAAGAGAAGCAAATCATATTGTTAAGACTATCTAAAAGTATCTAATGGTCTACTATACCTGAGGCTGCACCTAAGTCAAGCAGTGCAAGTACTGAGGTTATTCTCATATCCATATTGGACTTGAGGTCATTTACAATCTTGTCTAACCCTTAGACTTCTTCAAGGGACAAGCAACCTTTAGCCACATGAGTAATAACAGGTCTGTGATGCCCTTAGACTTATAATTATAATGTAAACAGTTAACACATTTTTATATACCAGGTAAAATAGCATTTAGCATTATTACAATAAATTCTCAATGAACTGTTTAGATCACAAGAATCAATATTTCAGTATCGATCCGCACATCCCTGTTTCAATGTTGCATTTCTGTCATCACTGGTTAAATTACTTGGTGCTAACTTATTTTTGCGTAACTGTTGCTAATCAAAAAAACGTTTTATAGCCTATAAAATTCCATTTCATTCTAGTATATAAAGAAGAGCATGAACGGCAGATGGTTAAATTGTCAGTGTATGGATTCATTCCGCTACACTCTGGAATGAGATGAATCACAGAGTGAATTTCGGGTATTGCCTATCTGAGTCCTTTAAGGTGGGATGAAAGTAAATGAGACAGCTGCAGCAGGGAGATTTAAGGTACATGCTGGGCGTTCCTGCTCTGGCCGTCTACCCTGCTAATATTTCTATGCTCAAACCAGTGACGAAATAAACAGGAAAAATTAGACATACAATTTACAATGCAATAGGGTAAAACATTAAACCTATTGTGTAAATTTGAGTAAATTAGATTTTTATTCTAATAGCCGGATGCACCATCTACAGGTGAAAATATATTTAGGACTATGATCTTGAAGCTCTTTGAGATGTAGATTACTTAAATTCAATGCAAATTCTACTACTACCACCACTGCTACTTCTAATAATAATAATAATAATAATAATAATATGTATCTGTACTGGATAAACAGTTTGGATGGATGATAAATGGAAAATT
>JAABNX020000052.1:6515872-6537064 GCA_015163995.2 Mormyrus lacerda | reverse complement strand
CCCCCACCTCTAACCCCCCCCCCCCCCAGCCCCATATTCTTTTTACTTCCTGAACAAAGGTGTTTGCTAAATAAATAAATGCAAATGTAAATGGTGAAACCTATTACACATTATACAAAAGCAGAGGATGGGCGCATTACACGGAAACTATTCATCCCTTTAATATCCTCACAGCTACATAAAAGAATAAGAAGCATTTGCTGTATTCACTTGAAGGATCCAGGCATATTTATTATACTGAAAGCATTTGACCACACAGACACTGCCAGAGTTGTGTGTTTTCTTAAAAATGAAGTTCACTTTAGGGTCATGTTCTTCCCAAAGTTTTCCCAAATAAGGTTCAGGCTGCTTACTTCAAAAACAAGCCCACTCTACTCAGAATGGCCCATATTAAATATCAATACCCGGCATGACAGATTCGCGCTCGTAAAGCAATTTTCCTGTCCCAGGTGCCCAGTGAAAGCAGATATGTGTGACGGCCCCTCGACGGGGCTCGTGAGAAGATGAGCTGCAGGTCGGCCCCCGTGCCCCCGAAACGCCACTCCCGGCCTTCCAAACTCAGCCACGGGTCCTAATTTAATATTCCAATAGCGGGTGCTGCCCCCCCCTCCAGAAACCAGCTGGGGCTGGCAGTCAGCCTGATGCACCAGAACCAATTTAACTCCCTGTGCCTGGATCAACGGGCAACACCATGATCCATCTCCAGGTGCTGTGTGCCGCCATGATAAATCAAAACATCTGAATGGCCAAGTCATCCAGATGGCGTGCGTATTTCCAACCTTGCGAAGGGTGCGCTATCTTAAAGCTGCCTTTTATACTTGTTCATGTGATCAGAAGCTCCTGATGCAAAAACAGCTTGCGTTTCTCGCTCGTAATACTGTCCTGCCGCTGGGGTTGGGACGTTTCAGCCTCAGCTGTAAAACCCCCACTGGAGACCAGCTACTGGATGTCTGGCACACTTCAGACCACAAGAGATTTGCAGTCTGGCATTGTGTGGGGGCGGTCAGGAGCCTTTGAACTCAACAAAAGCAGACCTGGATTGCAGCTAGGGAGAATAGACCGTCCTTTCTCACTGACAGCAAAGACACTAAAGTCTGACCCAGTGTTGGCGTGAGCTGTTTCCCTCCAATAACCTGAGATCACTCATTAAAGGCTGAAAATGCGCTAACGTGTTGCCCCTGGCTACAGTGGTCAACACCTCTTCCAATTGTTTTCAAATAGCCTGTTTTGAGAACAAAGAAACCCTTTGAAACTGTGGCACCTTCTCTGATAATTTGGGAGGGGGGGGGACTATGAAAGGCAGAGAGAGCATGGAGGGAGTGTGGCCTGGAGTAGCTCGCCTTTATAGCTACTTGCTATATAGCCCATTTGCAGGAAACAGGACACTGCACTGAGGTGAGAGAATGACTCTGAGTGCGAAGCTAATTGGGGCTAGCTGTTTTTTTTTCTCTGAAGGGTTTCTCTGCACGAAGACACATTCTCCGCACATCCAGAACTTCATAAATAAAGGGTCCTGATTCCGTTTGACCCATAGCTCAGATTCAGAGGAACCTACAGGATGCTTATGGTGCCTGATCGCTCACCTGCTCAGGTACCAGTTGTGTGCGCGGTGCCTTTGTAGTGTTTAGCGCTGCCCATGACGGCTAGCTGTTAGCTATCACCTTATGAGCTAACAGGAACAGCTCATTGCAGAGAATAAAACGACTTAGAGACACGTACCTAGGAAATTACCATCTAGCGATCTCCTAAGAAATCGTCAGAACCCAGAGTTCATCCAGAATGCAGTGCAGTTTCCTCCTGCTTCATCACAGGAGGCGGGGCGTCTGGGAGGAGTCTCTGCATGGGAGAAAATGACCCTGGCAGATGGCTAAAGGGAGTCCTGGGGCTTGCGGCAACATGACACCCTGAGACCCAGACACCTGACCGCACATCACCCAGCTTTTCCTAGCATTGTAACCATGGACAATCTTATCTCATCTCCCCAATCAATTATTCCGCTCAGTAATGAGTGACTGCAGTGCCACAGGTTGTGGAGGTCAGATCTCTGTATGGAGGTATAAAAGAGTGTTATGTCAATAAAAAAAGCCTGCAACTTGATATTAGCCAATCACACTGCAGCATACAGAGGCTGTTTTCTGAAAGTAAACCCATATAGATCAATGACAGTCTGTTCCAATAAAAGAAACAAATTTTCAGTTTAGAATTTGTCCTTGTGACTTTTTGGATTAAGCAATTATACAGTTAGATACAATAGCAGCATATATTTATTTGATTATTAATGTTACTTTTTAAGAAACCTGCGGTTAAAATATTTGATCTAAGTATTATTATAAAAGCAATGAATTCCTAATCTGACCTGTTAATATTCATTATTATCCCTTTTGCTAGCTTCAGATGCCAGATGAATTAATGTCGCTGAAGTAATACAAGAAAACTACGCAGGCAATGTGCACAAACTCCTCATTCCTCATTTATATGCTGTTCCATCATTTTATGCTTAAAGTGTAAAATCCCCATTTTCCACAGCAGAATTGAGCTCAGTGTCACTGAAAGGTTTCAAAATGTCTCTCTTAAATTGTCAGTTTTTAAAAGTACACAGAGTTATTTTATTTCGAATAGAGTACGACTGCTTTTCAGTGTGACTGAAATTAAAAACCAGTTTCTGTAGCCCTTTGCCAAATGACAATTCTGCAGTGTCTGGACCCAGGAGAAAGGGGAAACATGATTCTTTGAATTCTTATCTCCAGGACAAAACCAAGATCACAGTGATGCAAACAAAGGACTTTCTGGTTGTACACATTTCATAGCTTCTCCTCCTACTCACAGAAAATCACTGAAAATCTTGCAGGTGGCATCTCATCTTAATAGCCGCTCCAGGACATGCTGACCTTATCTGCTTCATCCTGACCTCTCACTGTATTGTCTTTGGCTACAATCTTGAATTCTCATATGACTAACATATAACATATATAAATAGTTCTATAAATACATAAAACTAATCATATGCTAATTTATGCATCCCCCATTACCAGTTTTAAGAGATGTCAACCAAATACAGCAAGATTTTGAGAAAAAGTGGACGACCAACCCCCAGATCATTACAGCAGAATATATCTTTATCACACCCTGCTGAAGAAACTTGGCATCTTGAAGAAATACCAAAATTTGGTATTTTCCATCGTCTGTCAAGAATAATGACCACTTTTTCCACCCCAGACATTTGTTTTACATACTGATAATTTTGGAATAAGGTATGAAAAGAAAACATTTTATAATATTACAATACAGTTATTTTCCAAAGAAGAGCAAAACATTTTTAAAAACACAATAAAACTGTAGTTATAAATTATTTCAAAGTTAAGGTTGGAGCTGGCTGAGATTTTGAGCTGAGTGCTGATTTTCCAGCACATTGACTGTCCAACATTCAGGACAACCAGGGCCAACGTAAGTGACACCCTAGACTAAAAGATGTTATTTATGAAAATTATACACTATATTGTATTGGGACACCTGAGACCCCTGCCTTTACGCATACATGAACTTAATGACATCCCATTCTTAACACATAGGCTTTAATATGGAGTTGGACCACCCTTTGCAGCTATAACAGCTTCAGCTCTTCTGGGAAGGCCGTCCACAAGGTTTAGGAGTGCGTTTATGGGATTTTTTGACCATTCTTCCAGGAGAGCAGGTCAGGCACTGATGTTAGATCAGAAGGCCTGGCTCACAGTCTCCACTCTAATTCATCCCAAAGGTGTTCTGTCGGGTTGAGGTCAGAGCTCTGTGCAGGCCAGTCAAGTTCCTCCACACCAGATTCGCTCATCCATGTCCTTATAGACCTTGCTTTGTGCACTGGTGCGTAGTCATGTTGGAACAGGAAGGGGCCGTCACCAAACCACAAAGCTGGGAGCATGAAATTGTCCAAAATGGCTTTGAATGCTACAGCATTAAGAGTTTCTTTCACTGGAACTAAGGGGTCAAACCCTGAAAAACAACCCCACACCATAATCCCCCCTACACCAAACTTTACACTTGGCACAATGCAGTCTTTTCAATACTGTTCTCCTGGCAATCGGCAAACCCAGACTTGTCCATCGGATTGCCAGACAGAGAACCGTGATTTTTCACTCCAGAGAACACGCCTCCAGTGGCCTGTACTATGAAGTGGGGTTACTGGCTTATTGGGGTAACTTGTCGGATTTAAGGTACCACAGTTTAAGTGTTCACTTACATTTTGCCCAGACTACCTTAAATCCGACAAGTTACCCCGATAAGCCAGTAACCCCGCTTCATAGTACAGGCCCCAGGCCTCTAGAGTCCAGTGGCTTTACACCAGTGCATCCAATGCTTTGCATTACACTTGGTGATGTAAGGCTTGGATGCAGCTGCTTGGCCATGGAAACCCATTCCATGAAGTTCTCTGCGCACTGTTCTTGAGCTAATCTGAAGGCCACACAAAGTTTGGAGGTCTGCAGCTATTGACTCTGCAGAGAGTTGGTGACTTCTGCACACCGAGCGCCTCAGCATGCGTTGTCTCCGCTCTGTGATTTTACATGACCTACCACTTCGTGGCTGAGTTGCTGTTTTTCCCAGTTGCTTCCACTTTGTTATAAAACCACTAACAGTTGACCATGGAATATTAAGCAGTGAGGAAATGTCACGAATGGACTGCACAGGTGGCATCAAATCATTTGTTCTCATTCCTGTAAGATTTGGAACATTTGGATGTTTGTAAAACACAACCTTAATTAATTAATATTTACATTTATTTAGCAAACATTTTTATCCAAAACAATAAAAGTAGTCTGTCAGTCCCTGCAGGCACTTGGGATAGGGGCCCTGCTCAAGGGCTCAGTGGTGAAATCATCCTGTCAAACAATGAATTTGCACGGTGGCCAATCAGTGTCAACGCACTACAATTTCGTAAAACGCTTTAATCATATAACACATGATCCACACTTACAAATAGTGCTGCAAATCAATAGATACATTGCAAATTCAGTAAAAAACTTTAGTCAAAATGTCGGTACCCACATCACTTTTTCCGAATGCTGTAAACTGGCAGACGAGATACAAATCCTGGAAAAACACGCAAACACCAAAAAAACACCAAGCATCCTAACCTGCGAGATCACACATCCCCACCTCCTTCAGCACAGAGAAGCTTTACGTCAGAGAAACAAAACGGCATTTTCACTTCCCACAAATGTCTGTCAAAAAAAAAAAAAAACTGCAATAATAAAGTCTTATTTATACACTCAAATAAATACAGAATACCACACCCATAGTAATTCCAGTTATTACCCTATAAACTAGGGGTAGTCAATCTTACCTTCAAAGGGCCAGTGTGTATGCAGGTTTGTGGGATAACCTTTAGGTCAGCTGTTCAAACCCAGGTGTGAGGACTCAGCCAATCAGTCCTTTAATTAGTAATCTAATCAGGAATTGGAAATTAAATTAAATTAAATTAAAATGGAATTGCAGCGAAAACCAATACACACAGCGGCCATTTTTGGGTGAGACTGCCCACCCCCTGCTATAAACGGTGCTCTTTCTGTTTATACCCGTGAGTTTTTCTGTATCACATTTCCAGCTCTTCTGTTCACAATGATTAATATTTACACCTCCACCTCGCATTCAGTGGTGCATGGGGCCGTCTCAGGTCAAATGTGAGTGTGACACTTCTTTGGGAAAGCAAATGTAATGTAGCACATTATAGAAAACGCACTGTAACCTCTTGATATGAGCAGTGTGTTGATATCATGCCAATTCTTGCTGACGGCTGAGAGATTGGAGGCTGATTAAGAGAGAACGGTGCACATTTTATCTTGATGGTTATCTGTTCATGAGTGGGGCTCATTTTTTTGTACATTTAACGGTATGGAGATTGACAACAGCTTAACTGATCTATAATAACATCCTCAGTCAGCTCCTTCCTTGATGTTTGGGGAGACTTAGAACTACAAGTAAACGTGTCTACAGAGGTCCGTTCATGATATAACGCTGAAAATCCTACATGGTATTATATGCACCTTTTGCTAATTCGCTCCCACGATGAATTTAAAAATAAAAGAGTAATCTTTATTGTTATCGTTAATGCAATATGTCATTTTAGCATCGTGTTATGAGCAGACATATCAGTCATATCGGCCAGAACATATTTTGCAAAATCATACTTGAGGATCTCTCCATAACAGGCATGGGCAGTGGTAATGAGAAGGTATTGTAAGTAACTCTAGGTTGTGAAACATAAATACACATTGATACCAGAGTGGAGAACCATTGACTGGGTTCCTCAAGCTCTCCTCATACGGAATGTCAGCCCTAGGAGGCTGTGTATGTCGGTAAAAACTGCTCCTATAATCTCATTCATACCTGTGGCACCCCGTTACCCTTTGTTCTCCCATAGGCTTCTGTCCTACTCCTATTTCCCACAAGCATATAATATGCACCAAAGTCTGCCAGCAAAGCAGACCCCCAGGTCAAAGCAGGGCTGGTTCCCTTACATTCCCCCCAACACAATTTATGTTATTTATAAATACCATTTCCGGGCTAAGCGTGTCTGTTCTCCTGTGTACCGTGCTGCGTTTGCAGGGACGGGGTATGTAAAACGTACAGGCTTTAATATCAAGGGCTGCTAAAACTGTGTTTCTTCACAAGACCTCTCTTGTGTGTCTTTCTTCACTTAAATCCAGGGCTTCGCTTTCTATGTTACCCTGGCAATTCCTAACGGGATGCTTTGGGATCTTACAGAAAACCACTTCAGGAAATTTAAATAGGGTTCTGCCAATTTCTGAAACTGAACAGTGAATCTGATGGGATATAAGAATGATTTCCAATTCCCCATGTCTCACCCATGACATTTCTATCCATCTATCCATCCATTGACCAACCACTGATCTCAAACAGCACTAGGCTGCTTAGTGCTCTCTTAACCATATCCCAGGAGAACGTGCTAATCCATGAGAAGGGGTTCTAATGGTGCGTTCCATGTGAATTCAGGAGTCAGAATTTCCGAATTCCTAGGCTGAAATTTCCACTGGAATGCCCCCTGAACTTAGAAAGTCTAAGGAACCTCTACAACCCCAACCACAGCGGGCAGTGGTGGGCTAATGATCAGGGAAGAGAACTTGTGGTCAAAAGATTTCTGGTTTGAATCCCTGACCAGCAAAGTACCACTGAGGTACTGTGAGCAAGGTACCACTCTCCAGCACTGCTCCCCAGTATTAGCAAGTGGCTTTTGGACTTGTACTGGAATGCGGTCAAATTGGGCGTGATGTCATTCCCAACTCCAACTAGGTAATAGGAATGCAGCATAAGCCCCGATGCTAAAGGTGTGAGGTAACAGTGTCACCCGTTACGCCACCATCCACCTACACATAGCGGTTGATATTTAATTTTAAATGGATTTACTACAGGATGCAGAAGTTGCCTGGGGCAGACTCATCATCCATCTTATGGTAGAAGATCGAAGAGTCTTTTTTTCTCTTTATATTCAGTAATTTTGAACAGGAGCACCGTGCTCCTGTTCAACATATGCAGTGATTCTGTTAGTATTTAGAGCTTTGATAAAGGTTTGAAACAACATGAGCAGGAACTGCCACCCAAGCGGCAAACACCCATATAAGGAAGATCCCAGTTACGGTATGTTAATGTTCAGCGTATCTGACAGGAAATCAGCTCTTGCATATGTGCATCCTGTCATGACAGCGCCACTGCTATTATCCTAAGGGCCAAGCTACTACTCCGCACATGCAATAAAGTAAATTATCTGGAAAAACAGCTGCCAGATGCTAATAAAATTTCACCGCTTTCTCCTTACAGTATGCCTGGGCCGATTATCAGTCGAGACACTCAGATGGAAAGTGATATGCAGAGGATCAACGGACCGTGGCCTCTGTAGACCAAAGCGTCTGGCAGAAGTGTACCGTGTAGGGGGGGTAAATTAGAGGTACAGAATTTTCTTCATTACTTGGAAGATGTTCCTTTGAACTTGGTTGGGAATATGGGTATGTCCAATTATTCCATTTTCCCTACTTTTTGTCTTAAATAAAGCCCTGCCCCCCCCCCCCCTCCACAAATGAAATGTAACATGCGGTCGATCTGTAAGAGCAGGAGATCCCTAACATATCCTTGATTTTTTATTTTTTTTTTAATTTTTACAGACAGTAGCGTTACTTCAATTAATTATGTGAAGTAGTTGATTGGTTTAATCAGATTACATCATAAGAAGAAATGGCGTAAACCTGGGAGCCGACCAGTCGACTGGGAATCATTGGCTTAGAATTAAGTCTGTGATATGACTTTCATTTGGGCCAGAATTGATATATTTTGTTCTTTGCAGATGATACCTGAAGTATTACACAGCTGGTAAAGAGGATCCCGAAGATCCATGCATCTACTGAAGGAAAGCACTAGCAGACATTTAAACTTGGATAACCTCAGAACAGACTGGGGTCCTCTGGACCGGCTGCCTTTTGTGGGAGGAGTCATGTTTTCATGGCCTGGTGCCTGAGGACACCAGCGCTTCCCCATGGAGACTAATGCCATGTGAGAATCAGGGGAATCTCAGCATGACCATGCATCATTTTTAATCCCGGACACAAAAGGAGCTTAAATTTACCCTAACAAACATGGACCGCGTGACAATTATGTCAATGTGTATGTAACTGTTGGCTGGAAAATGCATTTGTGATTGACAGATTGTTGGTTCGAATCCTCAACCAGCAGGATACCACCTCCAGGACTGCACCCCGGGTGGTGAATTAGCTTCCCACTGGAATGTCGCATATAGATTAAATGCAGAGGACGCATTTCGTTGTGGTGTGCTGTGGTGTGTCGCTATTCAATGTAGGGATAAAGAGCTTTGGAAGCTACGTATTTAGTCCACAGTTTGCAATCATGTTTTTGTTGTAATTGCCAGGGCTGTTAGAGAAACTTTTTTGAGCCTCAGGACGCCCATAGCAACAGTAATGACTGCAACCAAACCGTAACTGAAACAAACATGAGTAGCACAAACCACAAAATCTGAGTCACAGAAACTCCGGCCTCTGTCCTCTTAGCGATCGATAAGGAGCGTCCTGTTTAAATTATGGCTCAAAAGGTACAAAACTACTGCATGATCGGTACAGCATAAAGGCATCAGTCACAGAGGTCAACCTAGCATGACTCCTCCAACCGGCCGCAATCACTCCTACCTTTACATCCTTTCCCCTTCTGCCCAGAAAGAGACTGGAGGCCTAGAAACACTCTGTAAGATTCAGCCCTAAGACCTGATCCCTTTTTGGCATAATCCCCCACTGCGTTGCTTATTTGCCCCATATCCCCCATCACTTTTCAAACTGAGTATCACATGGGTTTGATTCACGAGCCTAATGACAGATATCCTTATGATGATCTGGGGAGAATCAGTTTGTCTCTGTTTTAGGCAAATACAGTTACAAACAGCCACAGTTATTCAGTTCATTGTCGATCTGAGTCCTCTTCGGTCCATGCTGTTCATAACACATCGAGCTCTCCGAGGTATAAGAGCTGGAAGATGAGACAATCGAACCCTGATCCACCTAAGCTATTCCTGTCAGGCAGACATGCAGTATGCGGCTGAAAGCCGCCGCAAAACAAATCAACAGCTGTTTCAAATATTAATTTGCAGCTTCATGTGATGCAATGCACATCAAAATGCTAAACTATTGATGTTTTTGACGAACACATTCGATTTCCATAAAGAAACAACTCTGTAATGTAGGCGCTGACTGTTAAATTACACTTGGGCGAGCACTGAGACACAAGAGATGTCAGCCATTTGTGAGAAACTTTGAACGAGTGGTTTTTGTTAAGGGGGAGCAACGCTTCAGCTACTGAGATAACTAACAATGGGCAGGTACTGAGGGAAAGTCCTGTTCAAAACAAAAGCTGCCTCTGCGTTTAACTGCAGTTTGCTGGGAGGATGCAGCCTGGCGCCTCTTTCAGGCTAAATGGCGTTAGGTCCAGCGGGGTTAAACACCCCTCGCCCCCATGCTGCCGGAGAAGCACGCTTGGACTCTGACCTGTTGACAGCCCCTCCTAAAAATAACAACCCCCCAGAGAGGAAAACAAGAGCCGGGGATTATATATTGATGGAGGAATTTGCCGCTCTGGCCAGGACAGTGCCTCACAGATAAATCTTTCTCCTTTTTACCTTTGCTTTGGCCCTGGCCATACAATAGTGAGAACAATACAAAGGAAAAAAAGATTCTCAAAAACACGGGGACTATTGTTGTTAAGTCACTGTTCAGGGATGCCCTTTTTGGCTTCTCTGTAGGAATGGAACCTAAATCACTGGAAAACACAAAATGTACTTAGACACATATTTACAATGAATTTAAAATGTAAAACGTCTTTCTTAAAATTGTATCTGTATATTAGTTTAAATATTGGTTTGAGTTCCTTATTAATACCTATAAATTGTCTCAATGCTTAAATTAAGAGATTTCAGAATACTTTCCTCCTGCTTTTTTAATAGAAAGATGTACAAAATATGCTTCTTACCAAAGTAAGAAAAGAAATCGTAATTCCAGTGCACCAAATTCACTAGACCAATCTATCCATTTTCCATAAACCCTGGATAGCTTGCCTGCACACTCACACATTATGGGCGATTTAGAGGTATGAGTAGACCTGTGTTTTTGGACTGTGGGAGGAACCTAGATGATCCAAAGAAACAGTCAAACATTTGCAAATACATATATAGTGAGTTTCCACTGCACCAGGCACCGTACTTTTGATACTGCAAAAAAAGTACCAAAAGTACCATATTTGCTGCATTGGTTTTTCCATTGGCGTAAAAACTGGTACCGACATGAATGGCATCATCACAAGGCAGGGTTGGGTATTTTTTACTGAATTTGTACACTTGAATAGGTATAGTATACAGGGCTGGGTGATATGCGATATGAATACCAACATCCCATGTTATGCACAGGCAGTTTTCACATTGCAAGGGCCGCAAGAGTCAGCTGGGTTGAGATCAGGCCTCTTCATACTCTCTGGAGGAGCAACGTCAATGACCGGATCGTGGCTGACAAGACAAACGGGTACTTAAACACAAAGACTAACGAGGGGTAACAAGGAACAGGTGTGGCTCATCAGGGCCATGTTAAGGAGGAAACAGGAGGATCAGGGGGACATGATAAGAAAGATGTAACAGGTCTCTTCATTAGTCCATGCACCCATTATTATTACTTAATTCTTTAAAAGTTTCAAATTGTTTATTTTATTGTTAAAAGTGTTTTAGGATGGTGGATGTATTTTCTGTTTGCAAGGCAGGCTATTTGCATAACCATTCGACAATAAACATTTGCAGTTCCTGCCTCAAGTACTGAAAAAGTACTCCAGCTGGTTTGGTACTTTTGGTACTGGTATCTGACCAAAAATCAGTGACGCACAGATTTTTAGTACCAAACTATGGTCCCTGGTGCAGTGGTAAAGCGCCCATAAAGCGCCATAAAAAGTGTGAGGCCACAAAACTACCCACACCGTCCTCAGAACCAGAATTTTGAAATTCAACTTAAATTAAAATGCAAAAAAAACCTACAACAAACAGCTAGGAACCTTTGAGGAACCAAGCTGACCATTTATAGAGATACCCAACAGCAGCCAAATCACATTTCTCTTTAGGTTTTAGGCATGTTTGGCTAATGTGAGGAGGGCTGCTCATTCCCAGCAGAAGACTTGGACCCATCACAAAAATCACATCCCTCACATTTCAAACATCCCTTTGTGACATGATTCAGTCTGTTTGCTTTATAGTTATCAAGTGGAAAATTTTACTCATTCAGTGACATCCAAAGCTTGCAGATACTGTTACGGACCCTTTTAAGGCACTTCTACAGTAAATGCTGATAACTGCAAATGATATGGAGAGATCAGCTGGGCCTTTTCAGCCCTGGCGGCTCCACTACGAGTTTCGTTTCTAGGCCTGTTCTCTGTACACATCTATTTTGCTCGTCCTTGCCTGACAACCTCTCTTTCTCTGGAGGCTTCTCCCATTCTGTGAATCCATATCTCAGTAGAACTCATTCGTGTTATTTTTACACCAGCGCATCCCCTTCCGTCCTTTAGAACAACCTGCGTGTGAAGCTCACGTTTGCCCTATTCAGAGACAGGCCCCCTACAAATGTTCATAAAGACCGGGAACATTCATGCGCTATGACTGAAAGCGCAAACTTGGTCCTCAGAGTTGTTCATTTCCCCGTCCTACCCCCCACCATCTGTCTGAGAGAACGAGAGAAGCTCTCCTGGTTCCTCAGAGTGGTTCAGAGGGCAGCTATTTGCAAACTTCCTGCAATCTTACTGTAAATTGTGTTATAAACAAAGCTCACCAAGTCCTTATATTCTGCTACAAAATTTACCACTATATTTATAACATTAATTCAGGTTCTCCTTGCCTAGAAGTTAATCACCTTTCCAGGGTTATGGGAAAAGGTTGTGTGATGTTTTCAGGTTTCTTTGCAATAGAGTCAATTCATTCCATCATTTCATTTATCCTCCAAACCCAACAAATTTCCCCGTTTTTTTGTTAGTATTTTCACTTAGGTTAGGTTTGCTATGGCTCTGGCCCAACTGATACAATCATCCAGCGTTGTCCAGTCTTTTTCTCTCAGCCAAAGGAGAGATGTTATCACTGGGGTCGCAAACAATGCAGAAGCGAATGACACCTTGGCCCAGAGGAACCAGAGTTCACGGCCCATGAGGACAGGGAACAATTACTGCAACGTCCCTGCCAGTTTCCAGCCGGGGTGGGAAACGCCCTAGGCATTGGGGGGGACCGGGAATAGCCTGACGGGGGGGGGGAGTCGACCTTCTCCTACCTCTTTAGCGGTCCTGCCGTCCTCACCCTCTTACAAAGACTATAGCCTTTCGAATAAGTCAAAGTGGCAGCAGAAGGTCTGTCCTTGCATTCACATTACAAGAGCTGGGGGCATTCCATTCATTCTGTGTCACCCAACTGAGTCATGGTTGGGGGGCGGGGTCCTCTTTTAAACAGAAATAGTCACATCCCAAAATTACTGATAGTTAATGGGAGATTAATTCCAATAAGTTAATCACATTAATGAAAAAAGTTATACTAGAATTACTCCTCCTGAATCCTCCTGCTAAAAAAGACTCATTAAAAAGGGTTTTCATCTTAAATTTTGATTGAAACAACTGTCTGTTTTTGGTCAGACAATAAATTGGTCCCAGGTTGCATCTACTCCCTAATTGTCATGGCTCTTTTTTTTGGCTGCTCCTCAAACGTTGTAAGCAAGTTGCCGCGGTGTTCTTCACAGCGGTTACAGCTCTAGACCACCCAGGAACCGGAACCGTTATAGATACTGTCCATAAGTCTGGTTCTGCAGTCTCAGAGCAAGATATCTTGAAGACATCAACATCCTAATGTAATCTATCCTTTTTAACACCAAACTCGTACAATGGAGTTCATCAGACGCATTGCCCAATGCAATCCTGACCAGGATAAACTATTAGAAAATGAAAGAACTGATAAAGGTTGAAGTCCCTTCAAATTCTCTTGACACATTTTTCAATTGTTAGCGTTTAACTGCTGTAATGTAGTGCAGCTGTTAAGAGAAAAAAACAAAGGTTGTCTGCGCAGTATGTTAATTCATCTGCCAGAAGTTTGTTCTAATTTTGCCAAATGGTTCTTTTGTTTTTTTGAGACGTGAGACCCAAGGGCCCCTAAGGGGTGATTCTTGTAAACCACGAGGGTTTAGAATAGCCACATCTCTACCAAGAAACAAAACATCCCGCGGAAGCTCATGTGTGTGTCTTAATACCGCTGACTGTTATGCTGTACACCAACACAAATACATACAAGTGGTTCCTTTTAAATTTTAGGACAGAAAGTAGATGATTTCATATGTGACACAGACAAAATGAGTTTATACAATGGTTGTCTTAAAGGGGTAATGGTTTATGTTGATGAAGCTTTTTCTGAAGTGTAATTAAGTAATTAAATTGTAAATTAACAAAGAAGAAGTTAAAGTAACATAACAGTGAAAAATCAGTGGTTCCGTACGCCAAAGACATAATTTGTATAAAGGCAATCCTGTCGCTTTTTTTAAGTAGTGATTCTCAGATAGTAAATCATATCAAGACTAAACAACTCCATGCAGTTCAAATCCACATAATAAACACCAAGCAATAATTTCCCTTTAACAGCTGTGAACCGCATCAGCAAGACCTGCTTTTTTCAAATCATCCAAACAGATTAAGGAGGCTCTTCCATTCAGGCCAGAACTGAAAACTTACAATAAATAAGAACCATGAAGAGTTCCAGAAGATGTGACTATTTTTCATATCTAGCTGTGCTGGAAAACATCAACACACTGACAATCAGTGTCTGCACCTAAAGTGAACCTTCCCGTCATCTTCTGAAAACTCACCAGTCACCATCCACATCGCTTCATCTTTAATTACGAGAGTGGTATATTAAAAAAAGCACTGAGATTCAAGGAAAGAGACCTTTCCACGTGGGCGTGGAGTTGGTGCACAGAGTTCAACAGTATCTCGATCAGGGGACTTTCAGCAGATATGAAGTCGAGCAGCACACACGGGCGCTGGTGGAGTGTTGGGTGAGTGTGGAGGTTGGCCCCATCCAGCCAAAGCACTAACCTGAGCCCCTAGCAAACAGCCTCTTCCCACAGCCAAGCAGACAGGTGTGCTATATGGATTTTTGTCTTTCCTATCAGCTCTGGCTCCACTGGGACACTCGTTAGCAGAAAAGTGATCCAGCCCCGGCTGGGATGTTCACATACGGATGCTGTTGCCCTGTTTAATAGACCTGGCCACAAAGAAAGGCAGCCGGGATTAACGTGAATAGCGGCGTTTCCTACGTTTACCGTCGAAGCTACGAATAATTAAGGAATTCACCTCCAGGAATGGTGAACCTGGGTTTATGTGTCATACTGCTTATGCCACCAGGAAAGGTTTCGTCTGGGGGTCGACGATTACCCATCAAACATATATAACAGCTTACAATGCCAGCCAGGTGGGTACGTATAGTTGTATTAACTTTGATAATTCTTTGTTTTCATTTGTGCCACAAGTAAAATAGTGAAATAGATCCCAAAACTGAGCCTGACTTGGGTCATGCTTGGAATACATTCAGGGCCACAACGTAAGTGTGAAGCAGGCAGGGGACTTTGCACAGTGTAATGAAGACGATGGCATGTTTATAATTTGAAAAGGAGCCATCTCAAAGGCATAAAAATGTCAGCGAGGGATGCTGACCATTTATGGAGAGAAATATTATTATGTCATCGCTTGTTAGACGCTTTTATATTTCTCATGTCTAGATAAACACTGAAGGAAATGGGTATCATGACACAATGCGAAGCAGTGCTGCGAGCGAAGCATAACGACGTCAATGTTTATATCGGCAAAGACACGAACCCCACCAGTCATTAGGGGTCATTCTGAAGCTTCGGTTCTGCGTGGAAGAACTGGTTAAAGAAATCTGCAACTTGGAGGGCATGTGGATGATTAACCAGCAGAAAGTGATGATTAATCTGATCTGCACAGTAACCAGTTTCAACATACCTGCGCGAACAGGAAAAGAGGAGTGATACACAGGAATTCACGCCGGAAAACGATACACGATTCACACTAATTCACGTCGATAATCATCAAATGAAGAGCCACGAATCATGTAGCTGGATGTTTTTGAAGCTGGTCATACATCATATGAGTGTCCGCTGGGGGGGTGGGGAGGTTGTTTGGACTTGCCAGACCGAGGAGGACATCATTTTTCTAAGCTCAGAGCTCGACAGAGGAGTTTTATGCAGGCCTTTATTGTGATAATGTCCCTATTGAGACGGGGGTCTGATGTGGTCCGGATTCCCCCCTGTACGGGATTCTAAGGAGTGACGTAATGGCATACTTTCAGAGTCCATGAGGGGATTTGTGTGATAACAGGTCTGGTAGGGCTATCAGATGTGTGTGTAGCTGTCCATCTCACCGTTTTCATCCCCAATGAAAACGCTTTGTTGAAAGGGTCAGTCCAGCACTGTGAGACACTCCCTTTGATCTAACATCTCTTGTTTCATGCAAATCCAGTCACCTCATAACCCCCCGCCCCCGACCCACAAGTACCTCACAATAAAAATCCAGCAGGCGTTAAATTCAATTATCAGGCCAACATGGGGGCAAAAAAAAAAAACAAAAACTACATAATTAAGCTTCGCCGGTCAGTCTGAATTACGACGGGATGGAAATTTTCTCAGACAGAAGAGCGCCCCCCCCTCCTTTTTTTAAAGGAAGTACCCAACCACATCCTTTCTCTGTGAGGTGCTGACGGTTCTCTCCATGAAAAGAAAGCCCGTTCCTTCTGTTAACCTTCATACGTTTATGAAGCATCCGTTTCCTTCAAGACAAATGATCAGAAGAGTAGCAACGTCATCGTCGCCTCTCAAACAGACGACGGCGGTTCGCTGAGGAGAGAAGGGCACTGTCAAACAAGTCAGACAAACGTTATTTACAAATCATACAGCTAAATAAAAGACTGCTTGGTCTTGTTTGATTGCGTCATTTCAGTGCAGAAACACTGGCATATGCGCACACTAGAGCGTCTGAAATGTGCTCTGTGTCTTTAAATTTAACTAATCTTTACTAGTCACAGAACTTTTGGTAATGACATTTTTCTTCATATCTCTCACACAAAGGCATGTTGCTACAAAGGCAGTATATCTGGATGCATTTGTTCTTATTGTGATAAATGACGTACCACCTTCATAAAGTATTATTATCACTCACGCCAATTTTTCCTTTGGATTTGTCCAGCTCTGAAGTCGAATTGCTGTCCAAAGTCTAAGACGTGTGAAAAACGGAGCCAGATGTTTTCATTCTTTGCCTTTGAGCTGTGTTTGAAGGAGATGGTAATGCAGCCCATGCATTACACTGGAGCGCGGCGCCGCTTGGAGTCCGACAGCTTTCCCCGCGTGGAGCGAGTCCTGTCACTCTGACGCTGCTCTTTGAGAAACCACCAACGTGTAACATGCAGGCCCCTTTGTCCATTTTAATGGTATGGAAACGTCTCTAGGTGTCAGCTCTTAGAGGACGTTCGTTCCCCATTTTACAGCTCCCATCGCTCCTCTGGATTTCTTGGACGACTTAACAAGCTTAGTACAAACTTACTGAGACAGAGGGCTTGTGCCCAAGTTCATTTCTTCGCAGTTTACAGGAGGATTAGGAGATACTATTTATCCAATTCCCATGCTAATTTGCTACAGACGAAAAATAATATGCTTTGGTTCACTTCAAAGCAAATATCTTTATATTTTTTTATTTGTTATTATATTATTCTAGGCATATTCCTGTGGGAGAACAAGTAATTGTAGGGAAACAGCAACCGCCACATTAATCTGAGGGTTAAGACATGAATAAATTACAACTGGCTTCATTTTGAAATACATCTGGAGTTTAATCACAGTGTTTCTGCATTAGTCAGACTGTTTCTCCTGACCCAAGACTCTTCAGCACCCCGTCCCTAGTGTGTGAAGAGTGAGTGTGACCTTAATCGGCACACACATCCTCTAACCCCAATTAACCGATGACGAACACCTAAGCCAAGCCTTGTCAAAATTTTCCCAAGCTCTGGTCAACCGCCTCTTAAATGGATTTGAAAAAATCCAGGCCTATAAAAGCAGTCTGTTGCTGGGAGGATTCCAAAATAAATACAATCTCTGCGCCCATTCAGTGATATGACCCGAGTTAGGTTTTCCAAGTGCTATATTAAGATTTATAACCACAATTTATATGTATGAACCACCAGATTGAATAGAGGTTAAGGAGACGGCATTGAAACTTACCGGTTTAAGTCCTATTTAGGAGTCTTGCCGAAGGAGGCACTTAACCTGAACTGCCCCTGTAATAAATAATCAATGTTTAATACAAATGTAGTGGCCAGGAGATGCTGACAATAGAATTAGGCCTATTGTACTATTAGCCTACAGGCTAACAAACATGCTAGTGTTATACTAGCTCATTTCATTACATGCATGATATTATACTCAGAAAGAGATGAAATAGCTGTATCTTTTCTCCATGTTTACTCTTCCTTCTTTTTTTCTAAAACAGGCACCAAATTGCTTACATGTTGTTTTATAAATTTCTGTCACTCGAGCATCAATACATCGCCCATCCCATCCCCCCAACACCGTCAAACAAGAGTCAAGGCTAAACCAATTCACCCTGCTGATGTCTGTGACACTATATAGTCACAGGTTTTTGAATTGTGGTTTATTTGGTAGCATTTTGTAGTGGGACTGATTTTACTAATGACATCGGTACTGTACAAAGTTAGAGGGGTGTTTTTTTTCGTAGATTCCCTCCCCCCCTCTATCTTGGGCTTCCAGTTTTTGTTTTTTTTTTGGGTTTTTTTTGCCCTGGCCGTACGGCTACGCATGTCGCCCGTACATAAATCTGCCAGGGTATTTGTGTTATGTATGTATTAAATATTAGACAATATAATGTAAACACTTTCATAAAATAATGAAACTATGACAGTATCAAAGAATAACACAGTATTAAAAACGGATGGATGGACGATTACTACTTATTGGGCACAGAAACTACTGTTCATTAAGCAGAGAAAAGAGTAAATGAATGTATGATGTATAAATCATGTCTATATGACATAGCAGCTCTGTGTTATATATGCATTATATTGTGACTCTGCGCAGTGTGTAAAAGGACGGCCAAAGCACATTTGTACTAAATACTAACCATGTTAATTAGCACTTGTGTGAAGCATGAGGTGAAATGCTGCATAAGTCCATAAGACAAAACTGGCCGGTCATATTTATTGTGTAGAGAATGTGTGGATTAGCTCGGGCAGGAGACGGTCCCAGAGAGTTGACATAGGTAATGGAAGTGCGGGAGTTCTGAAGGTGATTTTAGCTCAGTCCCTGGCGGCAGGTGAACCGTAAAGCACCGGACAAAAAGGCATGAGTCATTCCCAGTGTGACGTCCTCCACTCTCCCCAGGACGTGAGCTTCCTGTGGCAACAGAGGAGTGTGCCGACGTAAGTGTGTGTGTGTGGGCTGAGCTGGGCTTTCAGCTACTGTGACACATTTCGGTTGTTTGAGTTAACACCAAAGCTCTCACCTAAAAGTTATCAGTTAACTAGGTGCCAAGCTCAACACCTCAACAACGCTGTGATCTGTTCACACTACACGATTTTAGCATAATTTTAGCTTTTGCGGGTCGATGACGAGGCCCCCAGATTGGAGGCAAATGAGAATTCGATCGCTATGTGTGTGAGCCATGAGCCAACCTGATGGAGTCGCTGATGAGTCAACGATGGCCGTCAGACAACTAGCAGTCTAAATATCTGGACTTGTTGCCAACTCCAGATCCTGTGATGAGAATTGTTGCACCTGGCAATGAGTGCAGTGTGAGCCACAGGCTATAAATGCGCAAGACCCGACAAGAGGGAGGGAGGAAATGAAAAACTTCACTAAAGGTATATGATTCTGTCCCCTGAAAGTTCTATGTTTACGAAGATTCGTTTGCCACAAGTTCGTAAATGTTGAGCATATGTGTTGTCATTTGATTAAAGCGTTTTAACAATTTGGAACACGTTGACACTACAATTGTGATTTCCTGGTGTCATTCACACGTGTAATTTTGTGACAAAATGTAGTTTGGAGAACAGACTGACAATGCAATTCCTCCTGGGGAAGGGTCTCGTAGCGTGTGAGCCCCCCTCCGTCGCTGATCAGTAAACACCACAACGACTTCAAGACTCTTGATTACAAGAAGACAAATCATGTAGTGTGACCAGTACAGCAATCTGACAACTTCAAAAGTCACGTAGTTTGAACTTAACATTAGGAGTTGGTAGGCTTCAGTGCAAACTCGGGAGCTAGCAAATGCTTATAAACATTGAGCTGTTTGTCACAAAAATGAAAAGAAATCCCTCCGTTCATTTGCCTGAAGCTGCCCCCATTGTGTTCTCATTGGTGCTTTTATTAGAAAACCTCTACTTTATCCTCCTGCCTATGCCCAGTAGACCAAGGCCCCTAACAGGCTTCTTTTTCTTCAGCCCTGAAAGAAACTTTACAAGCCAGTGACAGGTTTTCTTTATTTACATTAAAATGGAAAACTGTAGAGCAGAAAAACAGCCAGCCATCAGTCCGAACCCTCAAACTCCAGCCATATTCTCCTAACAAGGTACTTTTCAAAGCCTCAGAAAGAGACTAATTGTTCACATTTGAATAGATAGACATCCTGACTGTTTTTGGTGACAGAAACTGCTCTCCAACATAAAACTGTTCAATAAACAATGCCACCATTCAAAGAATGCACATATCCAGGACGAAAGCAAAAAAAAAAAACAAACAAAACAAAACAATTAAGCTGTTTGGGACCGCATAATCCTGCGGTCCCCAGCAAAGCAAATATTTCAGAATACATTTGACAGGTTGATTCCATCGGGCAAACAGATATGGAAAGGATGAGTCATTGTGGCGAAAAACGGCTACAGCTACAGTTCTACAGTTCTGAACGGTGTCTGCTCCTCTGTTTAACATCCAGAGGTTTAACAACAGAGGGGTCTGCTCCTCTGTTTAAGGTATTCTTACAAAGCTGCAGCTTAATGACCGGCTAATGGACTTGGTATAGCAATCCACTTATCATAGGATAAGTGACACACAAGACACAAAAAGGGAAAAATCGAAATGGTCACAACCTTGTGCCATGAGTTTTACATGGACAGTTAAAAAGGTGAATTTCGTACATCAGCGGGAAGATTTATGTACAGTGATGAACATTAATATCAGTTTAGTTCCTTTTGTAGAATCACGGTTGACCTTACATGGGATCCAACTGGCATTTAAACATGCATGTAATGAAATAATGTTATTATAATGCTATATGAGATCATATGATACTGTAAATATCCAAGTTGCTTTAAATTCAATGCTGAATTATAACTCAAATAGCTATTATTGCACATAATGCGTTCCTTTGAAAATTCAATGCAGTGAAAACAGTAACCATGCATACAATTTGAATTTCCCTGTAGCTCCTGCAGAAATATGACCATGATGTGAACATTTTTTTGAATGTATAATAAACATGACATATTTTAGTTAGAGTGCAGGTTCAACAAGCCGTGTAGGTAATTAAATAAATTCTTGATATAGTCAGGTAACA
>JAABNX020000052.1:6460314-6497831 GCA_015163995.2 Mormyrus lacerda | reverse complement strand
CAAGGGGGGGGGGGTGCCAGGTGGCCATGCGGCAGCAAACAAAGGACATTCAATTCCCATCATGCAAAACTTTGCTTTCTTAATATAGAGATACATATACCTACAAAGAAGTGGGCAGTTGGTGAATGCGGCACCTGACTCACGCTTACATGCACATACGAGTGTTAATGTTTGCTTTCAAGACACGACCTTTGCTCTCCCGGAGTGTTTCACCGCCCGTAAACCAAACTGGGCTGGCAGATGGAGCCTCAGCCGCCCCACATTTCATGTGGCACCGCGGTCAGGAAATCCAGGCGCAGCGGGGAGCATAAAGGCCTCCGCCTTGCTGGATTCCATGTCCCGTAGAGGGCCCGGGCTGGGCTGGCGCCGTTGGCACATCGTGGGCAGTTCCTGCTCAGGGCAGTGCCAACCCCGCTCCGTGTTTACAGATGGACAGAGGCATGATATATGCCAGCATGCGGAAGCCCCCTTTTAGACACCTGATATTCTGTCTGCATTAATTAGGCTTCATTGGTATCACAGTCCCATTCTGGTATAGACCGCCTGGTAATACAGTGACATTCTGGTATAGACCACCTGGTATCACAGTCCCGTTCTGGTACAGACCACCTGGTAATACAACACATACATGGGTGTTAATGGTCTAGTGGTTAGGCTGCTTGCCTTGGGACAAAGAGATTGCGGGTTTGAGTCCCACCTCTAGCACTACCATCATTGGATCGAGACCCTTAAACCCAACTTGATCCAGCAGGGACTGTCCATGAATTTGGAAGAATGTCTGCTAAACGCTGTAAATCTAATACAGTGGCATTCTGGTACAGACCATCTGGTAACACAGTGATATTCTGGTACAGACCACCTGGTAACACAGTGATATTCTGGTACAGACCACCTGGTAACACTTTACTTGAGGTGGCACAAACATACATTTACTAGAAATTAAGGGTTAGTTACATATTGACTTGATGTTCATTAATCAATTATAATAATTCATACAGTTCATGCTTTTACTATATTTGTTCATGATTTGTATATGAGTAGTAACAGTTCTAAGTTAACCACCGGCCTTGTCTAGGAAATAGTTACAATGACATCATCAATATGCCCTTTTTTGTCCTATCACGTAGCTAACAAATGTGCAAACTCAGTTACTTAGCGATTAGCGATGATTATTACTGACATACCCTTAACAGAAACATGCAGCGTTTCACAGAAACACAATGCGACGCATTGCAGGAACCTCAGGATGTTTTTGCTGTGGGCCCTGTGCTTGATCAAGGATCCGTGTCTTCAAATAGCAATATTATTAACTGTAATAAATAATAAAGCATTTTATGAATCATTTTTGTAAATCTAGATTGTTCCTTTACAGCTCCTGGTGTTTTTTTATGCTTCCCCTCTGGAACAATGCGCTTCCCGCAGCGTACGGGGTGTGTGAACCATGAATGTCTGCGGCTGACGGGGGCCGTATCCACGCGCAAACCCTCAGACTGCGGCCTGTTGTGTCTGGGTCAGTGTTTAGGTGCTGTTCTTTGATGGCATGTGGCTAATTAGTGCTCACAATTAGCTTGCCCGTCACACTCTGGGCGGGCCATCGACTCAGTTTAGCCAGTCAGACGAGTCCAGCAAGTAAGATAAAGAACTCAGACGGACTCAGAGCAGCATCTGGGCTGATGGGGAGACCACAGTTACAGGAAAGGCAAGGTCACATGACCTTGACCCAGATGGCACACGGCGAAAATGAAATTCCATCAAAGACTTAAAGGGAGGTCAGGGAAGGGTTCTCGATTTCGGACAAAAGAGTGCGTCTGCAGTTCCTGGCTGGGAGACAGGAAGTTGAGGGTGTGCGTGAGGAGGCGGGGGGGGGGGGGCAGCTCGCAGGCTTTGCCCTGACTTCCTGCAGAGATGGGGCTGGCCGGCAGCCAGTCTGCACACCCCAGCCCTCACCTCGCCACGGCATCTCTGCAACGATTGGCATCTCTTTCGTTTTCAGCTTTCATCCGTTACTCTCATCCGAAAAGAAGCCAGGTTACACACAGCTGGCTTGACGTGCCATCGATGGCCAGCCAAATAAAGGATTGCAATAGACTGCAGTTAGACCAGCAAAATGTTTGGGCATTAAACATAATATTGCACTTATGAGGATAGGATTTAACGTAGTGGATTGGAAATGGTGCGGGGGGGGGGCTTGGACAAGCTGTCCCATGAATTCACACATACACGTTTTCTTACAGTCCATGGATCGCATTCCTCGAGTCGGCGTATTCCTCAAATAACTCTGGGTCCCCTGGCCCCTGGGACCGGGGCTTTACTGCAGGGACTTCAGAGGGACACAAAGCACGTAACCATGTCCCCCCCCATCCCCCCCCTCGCTTCCCCTTATCCCTGGGGAGCCCTCTCTAGTTAACCACTGCAGCTGTATGCTAATCAGCCAAAGCATTTTGGAAATTTACTCACCAGGAGGTTTAACCCAGCTGGAAAACACAGCCCATTGTTCTATTAAAGAGAGATAATGTGTGTATGGGAGGCAGTAGCGCGCGCGGGCACAGGATTGGGAGTTAGCAGTGTGTGCTCAGCCCCTCCGTCAACACCCCAGATCGCGGCCGCCACCTGCCCCGCGCCGATTAGCCTCCCTTTCAGCGCGGCTCAAAGCAAACACGGCTGTCTGGGCTCTTTTACAGCGGCACGACTGCTGCTCTCCGTTAAGCAAACAGGGACGTCAGGTCGGGCACACCGCGGCACATCTGCCGTCGCATCTACGCGGCGTTCCGCGGCTTTAAGTCCCTCGAGTCAGTGGCGGCCTAGCGGCGAGTTTGATATTGGGTGGGAGACGAATGTTATGTTGTATTTCTTGTGGGCGACACGGATGAAGGGGTGACAGGGAGACATGGATGCCATCGAGGACTGATCATCAGGCCGGTCAGCAGGAAAGGAAAACCTGCACGCAAAAGGGGGGTGGAGGGGGTAATATCGGCATGTCCGGACATGTGGGGGCGGGGGCGCTGGTCTCGTGTGCCAGCTGCCACCTCACCTGAGCTGGAAAGACAGACAAAGATCGGCATGAGGCCGACTCTCGACTCTCTTTGATCTGCTCGCTTCTGGCATGCGTGTTAACACCCCCACCCCGCCCCCCCTGCTCCCGACACGAGCGGCCCCACCAGCTCTCCCCCACACCTGTCGGGGCTTATCAGACAAAAGGCTGCCAGCCTTTAGCACTAGCTATTCTTTAAACCGGAGGAGCGGCTGCTGGTTCACTCGATCCCTCACCTGCTCGCTCGCTCGCTCTGTTCGCTATTTATCGTTTTCCTTTATTTATTGAATTCTTGGCATATTTTTGTGTGTTTTATGCATGTTCAGACCTGAAAGTGATACAGCAGTGAGTAATTTTCTGAGGAGGTTCATTGAATTACTCATGCAGGGATTCTTGTGAAAACTCGTTAGTGGGCAATGGGACATTTGGGGGGGGGGGGGGGGCTGCTGCTCTCTACCTCTTTGTTGAGTCTGGGATGCTGTGGGAGCATTGGTGCGGTTGCCATGGAGAATGCGAAGCCAAGCACAAGCGGCTTTTATTCTTCGCTGAAATCTTTCAGTGCCCGTCTGGCTTGTTTAACTCACTAAGCACAACAGAAAATGAGATCAATGGGTGCCGTTTTGAAGGGTCCTTCTTCACTTGTGTCCCGCAGACATACATATTTACAGACGGGGAGGATGAAGAGCTGAAGAAGAAAATAGGTGAGATGGCGTCACTTTTTGAGGCTGGAATTTGAGTGCAAGTTATCACACTTTAGGGAAGTGTTAACTAATTACACGAATGTAGTGGTTTTAGTTGCACAAAAACGTTCCGAGGGCAGAATGGAAAATGATTGGTTATCTCTCTGAACAAATCAAATTGTTGAGGAGGTGGGTCCAAGCAACTAGAGGAGGTAGGGCCAAGACATCCTCTAGTTGCCTGGAGCTACCTCCTCTACAATCTGATTGGTTATCTCTTTGAACCAATCAGGTTTGGTTCTGCCCTCAGAACATTTTTATGTAAGTGAGCTAATTGCACAGATTACTCTTGGTAGCATCAACAACCTGTTCATCCATCTGGAAAATAAATCTTACTGTAGTTTTTGATCAATCCTTTTTCTCAGGGATATTAACTTTCCTCCATGTTACTGCACATAAATCCTTATACAAATCCCAGCATTGATATCACCATTGATTTTAGTGTCTATTGGATGATACCAATAGACACTAAAAGTGAACAGTAGGAGGCAATGTCACTTCTGATGCACATTAACTTTCAGAATAACTCCCCTCCAACACAGGAGACCACGCCATCAACACGAACTGCTCCGCCGCTCACAGCCGGCAAGCCTTGTCCTGCAAGATGGCAGTGGAGTACGACAAGTTCATAGAGTCCGGCAAAAAGTATGACGTTTCTTAATCTCGCACGCAGTTTTAGTTCTGCTCTCTTTAACACGAGGGATACACGTACTGTTGAAGTCAGAAGGGTTTTCGGAGGATTCCCACATACCAGAGTCATAAAGCTTTCTGCGGACACGCCGTGCAGTGGAAAAACTCGCTAGCTTGCTTAACAGTTTAACGACTATATTCCAGAGTAGGCTGGTCAGTAACTGTGATCCCTTCATTCAGATGGTTCTGCCACGTGGACGACGACAACTTCGTGAACACGCGGACCCTGGTGAAGCTGCTCTCCCACTACCCTCACACTCAGGACATCTACGTCGGCAAGCCCAGCCTGGACCGGCCCATCGAGGCCACCGAGAGACTCGGCGACAGTAAGATGGTGGGCGGACGCCATTGCAGCAATCGCTGAATGTACGGGATCTGAAAAGAGGGAAGAGACCGTTGAGGGCTCAAGGTCCGTTTTCTTTAAATTACAGAGACCAGTGAGCTTTTGGTTTGCGACTGGCGGAGCGGGTTTCTGCCTGAGTAAGGGCTTAGCGCTGAAGATGAGCCCCTGGGCAAGGTGAGTCAACGATCGCATCTAAATGTCAAGGGATCATCAGGTAGAGTCCGGAGAGCCCGTTCATCAGCAAATGAACAGTGCAAGCTGCAAAGGCGTCGTGTTCGTTTTGATAGGATGATTATACTGTATCCCCTACAAATCGACATATTTCATAGAGCTCAATTTGGACTTGGAGCAGCTAATAATGAAACATGACTAGATGATTTGGTAACAATATCAATGGCGCCTTCATAATGGCTTTATAATGCATTCATAGAACATTCAGTGCACAATCCTGATGCATTCATAGAACATTAACTGCACCTTCATAATGCATTCACGATTCATTCACAGAACGTTAATAAGCAGCATGTCAGTATACCTTAACATGTCTTAAAGCATTCCATTCATAACACTTTAAATGAACACATTTTTTTTTTTTTAATGTATATTAAAGCGCTCATTAGAATTGTATAACCGTAAAATGCTTGCTATTAGCGTACATTAAAGTTGTCATGTCTTCTACATTGAAAGCATTATGAATACTTACTTTAAGACAGGGGTGGGCAATCTTATCCGCAAAGGGCTGGTGTGTGTGCAGGTTTTTGGGATAACCTGTAGGTCAGCTGTTCAAACCCAGGTGTGAGGAATGTTCAGCCAATCAGTCCTCTAATTAGTAATCTAATTAGGGAGCTACAGCAAAAACCCGCACACATAGCGGCCCTTTGCGGATAAGATTGGCCATCCCCTGCTTTGAGACGTACTTTAAGACACATGCTGCTTATGAATGTTCTATGAAAGCATTATAAATGCCTTATGAAGGTGCATCAAAAGTTCTATGAATGCATTATGAATGTGGTATTGAGGTGCAGTTAATGTAAGGCGTTACTGTTCATTCTTACTCTTTTGGGACATTAGGCAGTGGGATATCAGAGGACAATGTGTTTGATACAAGTAAAACTTTTCATTATGGGTGAAGTACTGAAGTACTGGATTCTTAAGGCACAACAATGTGAAAATACCACCATGTCGGCATGACCTACTTGCATGATAAAAAGGTTTAAGGAAGATCATGAAATGTGCTCCCGTTGGCTGACATTCTTTCTTAGCGGTGGCCACTTCATGAACACAGCGGAGAAGATCCGGCTGCCGGACGATTGTACCGTGGGCTACATCGTCGAGTCCGTGCTGGGTGTGGGGCTAATCCGTAGCAGCTTGTTCCACTCCCACCTGGAGAATCTGCAACAGGTGCCCAAGTCAGAGCTGCAGAAACAGGTAAGGACTCGCCGCAGCGAAGCAACGAACGCGGAGGACCTTGTAGAATTACTGGCATAAGTTCTAAGTGTCGTTTTGTTTTCTCAAGGTTACGCTGAGTTATGGGATGTTTGAGAACAATAAGAATATCATTAACATCAACGGGGATTTTTCAGTGGAGGAGGACCCATCAAGGTAAGAGAGCCTATGGCATCTGTTCTCCTCAACTGACGACACTGAACTTAGCGAAGCAAGTATTGCTAACCACGGAGACCATGGTGGGTTCAAGCTGGCATTTAGTCTGAGGCCTCCCCATCGACATCCATATCGTAGGCATTCCGTGACTTAGGGCTTGGAAGCCATGGAGATATTTTCAAACCCTATTAATTTCATTTTTCTTCTTCCCTCCCCTAGGTTCAAATCTGTCCACTGTTTGTTGTACCCAGACACCCCCTGGTGCCCCTCCCACGTTGCCTACTAGTGGTGATGACCCACCTCGTTTGGTATCCTCGTCCCGGACGGCCTCGGTATCTGAAAGGCCAACGGGACCTGTTCAGTGCAGGCCTAGCGTGCCTGCTGTCGTTTTGGTTGCAGTGGCATGCGGCCTGCATTAATTTTATCGGGCTGCTGTGCGGCCCACTTTTTTCAGCTTTGGACATTTCCTTCCTCGACGGTCCCCACGATTCTCGCTCCACCGAGGAGACGAGCAAGGGGAGCCGGCAGGAAGAGGGATTCAGCATTACATAGGCAATCAAATGCACTTCCTATGTTGTAAATGTTGCCGATCTACTTGCTATTCTCATAGAATGCACATATATATTTATATATATCCCAGTGTCATTTGCCAGCTATTATGTGCTTATTTTTCCTAATTCCCATGGTTACACACATTATACTCACTATATTACTTTTTGTATTGAATGTTCTTGAAGTCTTTTTGAGGTATTCCATTTTTTCTTGTGTCCACAAACCAGAGAAACGTCCGCTTGATGCTCAGTAGACTCCGGACAAAATCCACTTAACGTGAAGATCTGTTTCCTTTTGCGTTTATTAGTGTTATTCTTTTTAGCTGCCAGTTCATGTAACCTTGGGTTGTTCATGGCTTGATCTGAGGTACGTCACTGTAAAGCACTTTTGCCCTTTATCGAGTTTATGTCGGTTAATGAATTATGAGGCTGAAACGTAAAAATTTCAAGAAGGGTCAAAAGAAAATACTATATAATAATGCCATTTAATATGCTGCTTCGAAAACAATCATGGCAAAAGAAAACTGTATTATACATGTAAAAAGTTTAAAAATATAAAAATGCTTTTTTTTTGTATAAAAAAAATATATACATATTATTCAAAGGTTTATATGAGGCCTTGTGGCCTCATTAGACTGTGGTATTTCTCCTGTAAATGATCTCATGTTGGACTGCATGAGCCTCAGCTAATTAACATAAACTGAACAGCCCTGCGGACTGTTCGTAACTGGATCTAACACACCAGTGACTAATAGTTCAAATCAATGGCAGCTGACAACGCCGACATCCGATTCTCAGATCCCGTTTACAAGCTCTCAGACTTTTTGTTTGTTCACATTCTGCTGAAAGCGTCTCATTCTGTGTTGACAGTAGGATCTTAATCGCTCATCTTTAAAGCAGGGCGGGGGTGGCAGTATATTCTGTTTTGTGAAACTGTGAAGTGACAGGGCTGCCATTGTGAAACGGAACCTTCCTGAACCAGCCCCGGTCGTCTGTGTATGCAGAAGTGTCGTGTAAATGACCCACAATGGGTGCGAATGTAAATCACTATTGAAAGCAGTATTTCTGTACTGTGTTTTTTTGCCCCTTCGGATGACTGTGTCTGTATATAAATGTTTAAGACTGTTTATGTTGTACATGCCGTTTGCTTTTTGTGGATCAGAATGCTTCTGGCGACTATCAGAGGACTGTTTATCGCTTCAATTTGCATCTGTATCTGTAAATTATGCTCCAGTATCTGGAATGCTTAACTCCGATGTGTGATGGGAAACAATTGCTTCTCAGGGACCGTGACCTTGATGCCGTTACCATGGCAACTGCTTTGGGCACCATTCCTCCGCTTTCAATAAAGGGCACACTTGCCGAGTCTGCTGGTCTTCTCCCTCTCTTTAGTCTCTTCTCTTCGGTGATCACGTGATCTCCGATTGTCCAATCAGCGCGCTTCAGTTGTCGATGGTCTTCATCTGTACAGTACAGGGTAACTGCAAAGCCACACCCATTATTTCTGAGACTAAAGCTGAACTGCAGCTTGAGTGTGGTAATGATAAACCTCCAGCGATCACAGTAATGAAGAATCATGATGATAAACCTCCAGCGATCACAGTAATGAAGAATCATGAAAATATTACCATTAACAAGCACAAAAAAAAATAAATCTTTTTTTATAGGTAGCTGGATCTGACCTCCACAAAATCCCACAAGCTGAGGGTTGGATTACAAACGTACCAAAGGTGGGATACAAATGTCAGATTCAACAAGCTCACAGATCAGTGTTTCTCAATTGACTGACTCAAGACTCATTTTTCCTTGGTCACAAGTCATGACCTAATAGAGTTGTCTGCCTGGGCAGGGGGGACAAAAATTGCGAAAGTTGTTGGGGGACTACAGTCAAAGTTACTTTTTAAAAACCACACACTCCGCCATCCAGTGAAAATGAGGAACACTGATGTAGACCACACGATTCGAGGTTAAGATGGTCTGCTAACCTCAAAACGAGAGCATGTCTAATATCAGGCGGCAAAATCACCCCAAAGACAGGCAGTTTAGGTCAGTTTGCTTTGCACCTCCAAGGACGGAACAGCTGGCCCACGGTCCTCCTCGGCTCGCCCGGCGAGGTCTTCGCTTTCCACCACCATTGAGTGGGAAATCTCCCTAATCTGGCATGTTCCTCTAAACAGGAAGCTGGTCGCAGAGGTCTGGAAGAGGAGGCGCCCAGCTGTGCCTGTGAGTAAGTGGGAACGCCGACTGACAGATACACATCGCGGCTGCGGGATTAGTGCCCCATTAAAGAGCAACTTGTGGAGTTTTAATGGGACTCGTGTTACGGGGAGCCCCGAGCGAGACGCGAAAGCAAGGAGCTGCTGTGTCACATCACTGCTGGGCACATAAGGTGCTGCTTCTACAGCAGGAAGTGCCAGGTTACCAGATCAGTGCCAACTGAGCAACACATGTAACAAGATTCTCTAAACCTTTAACCTGGGTGGCTGTTTCGGAGTTCCTGAGATTCTAGAAGCATCATATCTGGCACAAACAATCACACCATGTTAAAAATAACTTCTTCTAATGCTGAGCTTGACCCTGTTTTCATGCTGCATATTTTCTGTTGCAGGCACATAACTCAAAGGAGCTGACTGTCTGCATTAAGAAGCAGGTCTACCTAATTATGCAGCCACTGAGTGTATATATATATATTTTAAAATACATAACGAATTGTAGTTTATAATGAGATCTTTAAGGTGTAATATTTAGCCTGGAACTCAAACTTTTGAGAGGAAAATACATACAGAAATTGCTTTGCTCATAGGCATTTGCCAAAATAATTCAGCTGTGTTACAGCAAATTAAAATGAATGGGATTAAGCGCAGTCAAACGCACATTAAGCGCAGTCAAACGCACATTAAGCGCAGTGCCTTTGAGACTGGACTGTTGGTTAAGTATGCGTGGGATAGAATCAGTGAATAGTGTTTGGGAGAAAAATAAAAGAACGATCCATTAGTCCAGGGGTGGCCGATCTTATCCAGAAAGGGCCGCTGTGTGTGCAGGCTTTCGCAGCAATTCCCTAATTAGATTACGAGTTAGAGGACTGATTGCCTGAAGAGTCCTCACACCTGGGTTTGAACAGCTGACCTACAGGTCATCCCAAAAACCTGCACACGCACACCGGCCCTTTGCGGATAAGATTGGCCAGAAAAGCGTAGATGCAAATGAGGAAAGGGAACGGCTGACAACAGCAGGGATGGTGCAAAGTACAGCCCCAGGGCTAACGTCCTATGCCTGACGCAGACTAATTACTTCTTCATTGAACGGACAGAGAAAACTAAGAGAAAAAGGGAAATATTAATCCCATGAGAATCAGGCACCGCAGTGACCTGGGATATGCAGTTACTTTTTTGTGTTGCGCAGCAAATGTGAGGCTGAGGACGACAGAACTGAATACTCTTGAGATCAATGGTGACACAAGTTGTCACAGAAAATGTAAGTGATTACATAATAGCGATTATTGTTACAGCGAAGTAGTAATCTTAATAACACGGCAGTCCCGTAGGTAATTTAATAAACCACTAGCTTCTGGGCCTGTTAAATTGCTATTTTTCTATTACAACGTCAGAAGACCACTAGTTCATGTTTCCCTCTTATTCAGTACGGAACCTGCAATCTGTCATATTGCTGTGCAGCTGAAAATAACAGCACACACTCCTGCCGGCACTCGGCTTTTAAGCTGGAGCAGGTAAAAAAAAAAAAAAAAAAAAAAAAAAAAAAAAGGCCAGGATACTGCTCTCAAAGGCAGGACACTAGCATTTATCACACCGATATCGTTTCGCTTAACCCAGCCCTGGCGCACTGCAATCATTCCTGAAGTTATTGCTGTGTGTCCTATATGTCTGAGACAATATAGTCATGATATGCAGAAGACTGGGCGCATGTAGCACTGCTTCAGGGGGCAAAACTACTTAGTAACTGAGTTACTGCCGCAATACAAATAAACAAATATAGCAGCTACTTGAAATAAAAGGTGCATCATGATTGATTAATGAACAAGCGTGAGATCAGCATTTCACATGTGTTACTCATCGTCTGTCCTTAGTTCACACAGGTTTACGGAATTAACAGATATAGTAACATAAAATTAAGAAAAGATAAATAAATAAAAGATGTGTTACGACTCATTAATGATGAATGAACATAAGATGTAACTAAGACTGAGTTTGTGGTTAATTAATACATAAGTAATAGCATAATAGTACATTATTTTTGCCCCCTCAAGTAAAAAGTGTTACCAGGGTGTGCATAGGGTTACACATTCCATAAAAAATAGCAATCGCTGAATTATTTTATTACAGAGAATGAACTTATAACATTATAATAACGTAGCTGATTCATTTTAATTGTCATTTTTTATTTTTAGACTGGTACCTTTTTGCAAGATTATACAATGCAGTGCTACAGGTATCTGCTATGCAGCTTACGATTCCTGAAAGTCACGCTCTGCTTAGTTAATATTCTGAAAGTCTGTATTTAAAGACGTCTGAGTTTTGCCTAAATGTGCCGTCAGAGGAGCCATCTCACATTTGGCACGGGGCTAAAACATCTATATCCTTTTGCCTTGAGAGGTTGTCCTGGATCTGTCACAACACCTCACTGGATTTTAAGAACATTTCCCGCTCAAGCTTGTGAGGTCAGTTAACAAGTGCTAACATTGTTCTTGGTTAATGTCTGCGAATTAGGATCCCTGGGGCTACATTTCATCAGTAAAAGGAGAGAGAGAGAGAGAGAGAGAAGAGTATATAGCTACAGCGCAATCGATCTATTCATCTATCCGTCTCCTCGTATTATGGTCAGGAGCATGATGGGTAGGCTGGAGGCACGAATCCCACCCTAAGCAGCACAGGACGGGGGGGAATCCCCAGCGCAATGCCAGTCAACCGCTGTATGCTGACAGACTCCCTGTGAAAATTTAAGCAATGGATGATAAAACAGTAAACAAAACAAAGTCAAGAAAAATGTCCCGGTAAAGTCCATTGGTCAGATATGCCTGTTAATCTCCCCACAAAAACCTCACCACACAGGTGCTTCCTGCGGCTCCTGGCAGCTTTCAGTACCACAGACGTATTATTACTGAATTAAACTAGCAGCAGTATTTAAAGTGTGACAATCATTTCTTTAGGAGGTGGATTTTATATTTTTTTTTTTTGGGGTGGGGGGGGTGTAATGTTATGGAGTATCTAGCCACCAGGCCTTGCTGTTTTAACTTCTCTAAATGTGGAGCTACTTTTCCATTCCTCTTCAGAAGAGCAGGCCTTCCTGCGTTATTTGCATGCAAAACCACAAAACTCTTCAATCCACCCCGATTTCGGTCAGCGGCATCGACTGAGTACAAACAGTCTCTTACGCCGATGAGAGCTTTTCACTGCGCCATCCAAAAGGTAGGCATCAGGTCTCAAATCAGAGTAATAATTGGCGTATTAATTTTTCCTTCTATTTACACACAAACACACTCCCTCTGTGCAGTATGTAATAACAATCACTTGAAACACAAAATCGTACTTCCCAAGCTATTCTGAAACCCTTTCGGTTTATTCTGCTTCATGCATTATGAAACCGTCTGCCTTGAGGGAATCGATTGCCTGAAATATATTCTGCTCCTGACTCTCCACAGAAAAGCAGATAAACACTGGGCATACCTGACAAGCCACTCCGCTCAAAACCCAGCATTTCTTAGCGCCTGCGCACAATCATTGCTGAATAATATGGATTTGGCTTTAACGCTCAAATATATGAATTAGACAAACTTCCAGCCGCAGTACTGCTCCCCTTTTCTTGAGCTACTAGGATTCTAAATATTTTTTTACTGAAAGCTATTAGGAAACGTAAAGGTCCAATGATAATCTGATGTACTCCTGAATGGCAGACATACATTAAAGCACAAAAAAAATAAAAATAAAAAAAAAATATCAAAATGCTAAGCTAACGCTACAGCAATATGACTCAGGGTTAAAGCTCCAGAGAGGATTTGGAAAGCAGCGATTAAGGTGACCTATCAGGCTGCGCTAAAGAAGCTGATAAAAGGGAATCATTGACAGAAGCATACATGCCTGCTTATGACTCATCTGATTATTATATATTTCTAAGAAAAAAAGATGAACTACAGATTAAACGTGCCCCCTGGCTCTTCCTGATCCCGAGTGAACTCAAAGTGTGCTTCATCATCACCGAGTACCTCAGTGTTTTAAGAAAGCAAAAATACAGCCGTGGAGAATTGACCCAAAGTAGGGTGAACATATTCTGCAAAGCAGAGCGTGCAGGGGGCAGAATGCAAGGAAAGGTGTCGAAGGAACGCACATACTATGGCAGAAAGTATTCTGACAGTAGAAAGCGAACGTCGGCATGAAACAAAGTGAAGGCATTTTCAGGCCTCAAAAAAAGAGGACGGACTGACACTACTGAAAATGCGACTGGAGAACTTCCTATCTGCAAAGAGACACCGTCCTTGAGCCGGTATCGACTTCGGTGTCTGTATATGGACCAAAGTGCAAACCAGCCGCTGTCAAGACAGGCTTGGAATGACGTTGTCAAGATGCACGTTGGAGCAGAAGTGCAGCTGAAAGGAGCCGCCGTGGGGAGCGGCGCAGGGCGATTGGCCATGAAGCTCATCATCAAAGTCAACGGAGACGGCGCTCAGGCTTCAGCTCTTCACTAAAACTCAGCCAGTTTCTCCGGAAGGTGTCTTTAGTAGGAAATTTCTAATAACCAGTTCCAAGTCTATTCTTCACCACTGCTACAGTGCTGGACAGGACACCCTATAAGCAAGGTCTTGGATAACCCGGGTCCAACAGAACGGTGACCCTGGAAGCAAAACTAAGACGAGGTCTTCATACTGTTTATGTACTCTATATGTTGACCTCACCTGCTGTTTACTGGTACTACAGCCATGCACACGTCAGGCTGGGGGTTGGGTGAGCTGTGTGCACGAGGTGAAGGTCCACGGCTGGGAGCAACAGCTGCTTGTCCCTCCTCACAGGATAAAACGCGAAGACTGACATCTCAGGGACCCGTGCTCCTAGAGCCGGGTCTCCGGGGTCTTAAGAGACTTCAAAGAACGAGCTTCAGGGGATCCCTGTGGGGAAACAGAGCATCAGCGAAGGCAGGAACCTGCTTTGACGAGCTGCAGCGGTTTAGTCACGACGTCCGTGCGAATTGAACTTCCTGAGAGCCGGGTACGGGATAACGCCCACAAGGAAAAAGGCTTCCGTATCGGAGTAGAAGGCTCTTTGTATGCATACCCCAGTGAAGAGTCAACAACTGAACAGCCCCGAATTCCTCCTCACACTCTCTGTGACGGAGTACAGAAGCTTGGTCGCAGTTACGCTTTTGTTTCGCTATTCCCAAGAAACAAACTCTGCTGCTGATTAAGCCTCAAAATATCTACACAAATATAACTCTGCGCATAGAAGGGGGGAGACGAAAGCCCACAATAAAACGCGCTCCAGAAACAACATGAAATAAAACCAAGCAAATCGGAAATTTAATTGCAACCAAAACTAATTTAGATGAGCCTGCGATGTAAACAGCATTTCTGAGGTCCATCTGGTTCTGGGACACAGAAGGATTACCCGCATTAAAGCCCGATGTCTATTTTTGTTCATTTTAAGCCCAGTACACCAAAGTCCATTTTAACGACAGAAATTTCCCAGATGACTCGCCGCTACGTTAATATGATGCAAGATGTGTGGGGTCTTGTACTCATTTCTAAATACTACTTTCAGACTGTCTTTGCTGCTTTAAGACTTGTTTGTGAACGGCGTTTGATGCACCCTGATTCTAAATCTATTAAACGGGCAACTGGATTTGTGTCTATCTAGTTTTAATGATCTTGACTTTCGATATTACTGAAGATTCATATATATATACATAGCAGCTCATATACATCAATAGGAAGCATGATTGTTTATCACAATCATGTCTTGTATTCATAAATATTTCTGCACTAAACGTTTCTGGCTTTCCTTTGAATAAAAAAAAATAGTTTGAGTACAAAATGCAGGCAGTTAAATACATTTATTTTTAACAAAGGAAAATAAATATTTATTTTCATCTAGAAAGCTATACAAGATGCTTATCTTTATCTTATCCTTACAGTGAATCCCAGGGCTGGAGTAACAGCTGCCTGTGCTCTGGTTTTGTGTGGAACCTTTGCCTGGATGTTCTGGTATTTCTGCACCTTCTGAATGGGAAACCACACATAAGGGAATGTGGGAAAATGGGAAATACTTCAAGGAGCAAAACATAATGCACAGAATATACCCAAAAGGACAAGTCACTGCACAAAAGAATTGTGGGAGGCCTTTCAGTGGGACCAGGAGATTTGCTGGCCAAGACGGATGCTCTGAAACGTCGCTTAAAAAGGACCCTGTTCCCGTTTTTAAGCCCTGTGCAATTTTTGGGAATATCAAATGACAAATATCAGGCTGACTGGTGAACACAGACCATGACACATGACTCACAAATGATTTCAAGAACCAAGAAAAAAAAAAACAAAAATCAAGTAGTCAATGTCACATTTTTGGGAGATGCAAAGCAGATGCAAAATCAAACCATCGGTGCCTGAACTGGTTGTTCAGGAGGATGGCACACTGGGATGGGCCATCGAGGTCACCGTGTTGGGTGGGCTGCGAGGTACCTCACCTTTCAGAGGCCACACATCATCAGCTCTTCCATGTTAATCACGCTTCGATAGCCTTTAGTTTAACGGTAGCATTCGTCAGTCTGAGGCGGCGCTTGTTGAGTTTGGTGGGACTTTATGTGGCAGCTTACAGAGTTATACAGTTCTGTACTTTAACCAGCTAACATATAATAATGGGTGTGGTTATCTAAGGGACAGCACCGAGCTAACATGCCAACCATGCTTGCCCAGGCTCAGCACTGACTATTATTCCTACCATCTCACATACGTCCTTCTGGGCCCTTTGGTACGTGGCCAGAGTGGCCGGCCTGAATCCTGGAGGCAGATCCGTGTGACCCTGACAGCTGCCTCCCATGTTGCCGGTTATATTCTTCCAGTCTTTCATGCTGACATGTTTTCACAGGCCTGGTTCACCAGCCTGGGCAGGACCCGATTGGGTTAGTGCCTGGTGAAGCCAATGCCGTGGGGGAGACATCAACATCTATTCATTGAGTCCAGCCAGAAAAATCTCACCTGGAATTGTCTGCACCCTCATCGACTGCTTCTCCAGGTCGGTTCTTCTTGGCACGTACATTGATTGAAGTCCGAGCGACAGCTTTCAGGCATAGGTCTGCACGAACGTCTTTATGCGTTATCCTCATCCATCTAGGTGGCGTATGAACCCAGGAGAAGATTATCCAACTCTAACTGAACGTCAGACTATAGACATGACACTTCACAGTGCTTATGGAGAGGCTGTAAGCAATTCACCTCCAGCTCTGGGACCCCGCGCTTGGAATTTCACCAAGTAATCTTTCTGCAACCCCCCCACTTACTGCTGTCTGCGGCCTCCAGAATTGAGAATGGGTCCCCAGGTACGGTCCAAGAGGAGGAGGGGGCCGTGGAAACACAGGGTCACATGATATGCTTAGCGTACGGTTTTGGCGCATCGACCACCCATTGTTTGAATTAAGGGGGTGAGCGTGTTTCTAACCTCTTCGTATATGACCAAGATACTATCTGACCATTCTGAAGAGGCTACATCCCTTAGCCTGGAAGGACCGATGAGGATTAGTTTGCCAGCAAAAGAAAGGTTTGTTTGCAGTCATCAGGATGTGAGTTTCATCCATCCATCCATCCATCTATCTTGGGGGCAGCAATCTAAACAGGGATGCCCTGACCTCCCTCTCACCAGCCAGCCTTTCCAGCTCTTCTGGGGAAATCCCACGGCCTTCCCAGGCCTGCCGAGACAAAACCTCTCCGGTGTGTCCTGGGTCTGTCTCGGGGGGGGGGGGGGTCTCAAGTCGGGGGACATGCCCGAAAAACCTCCCCGGGGGGGCGTCCCACAAAGATGCCCGAACCACCTCAACTCGACGTTAGTTAGTTCAAAGTCTGTCCAACCACATACGGACTCCAAAATAACAGCGGTGAGGTGCAGTTAGGAATCATGTAACCGACACTGAAACGAGGCAACTGTGAGGTAAACAAAGGAGCTGCGGCTGGCAGGACCATAAGTCATGTGAGGTTTGCTCTGGAGTCTTTGCTTGATGTGGGATGAGGAAGAGGCAGTATGGAGGGAAAAACAGCCCGAATGACCAGGCTCTGTCATTTACAGGCCGTTCTGTCCGTTGTGGGAAGCAGCCTAGTGGTAAATGCTTTTTACAGTTGTTGTTCTGCCTGCTCATGGAAACCAGCCACTCTCAATGGCCAGACTACATGGGAAAGCGGTTTCTCTGATCAGGAATCCTCTATTGACTTTCTTTAGCAAGGGTAAAAAATTTAAAAAATACAAAGCTAACCATGAATATACATTGTCGGGAAGAAGCACCATTGTTCAATGCTTCGTAAGACGTCCTTCACAAAGACACAAGGCAATGACTTCTGACTCTTTCTCTTTCTGGAGCCCAAAACTGGAGGAGCCAGCTTCTGATACTGAGTACATGCTGTGGATCGCCCCCCCGCCCCCACTGTGGCCAAGGTCTGAAGAAGTGGATCTGTCTAAGGGATCTTTCAAAGCCAAAGTCCTTCACGGTAACTACCTTAGCGGCCTGGATTCCGCGGTGCAGCTCAAAACGGACATCAAGGTGCCGCCTGTCTCCTGGCACCCGTCAAGCTCGCTCTCTCGAAGCTCCTCAGGCGCTGCCCATCTGGCAGATGTTTCTTCCTGAGCTACGGGAACAAAGACAGCCGACAAATTCAAAGCCCACAAGCTCCTGCGGGGCTGGACACCCGGGCAGATACGTGGTCTGCAAAAGGAACCGTTAGCCATATGATTCCCAATTAGAAAACAACATGCATTCACCTAGGGCTAGCATACTGGCTCAGTGGGTTGTGCTGTTGGCTCCCATCTATAGGGCTGAGAATTCAAATCACACTATTGCATCGCATGTAGCTAACTAAGCTTCTATATATAGCCTATGGGGTTCGATTAAGCGTTTCTGTACTCTGGGGAGTGCAGTGTGGTCTAGGGTGTGTGCCAACATTGTACCCAAGGTTGCCATAAGGTCTAGGTTACCCTGACCAGCATAAGTAGTTAATAGATTGTTGGTACATTAAAACTTTTACACAGGTCGGTACAAGATCTACAACAAAGTCAGCTGAAGTCCTAAAAGAATTTCTGCCAGTTATTTCAGCATCAACAGTGAAAGGGGAAAAAAAATCCCCCCCTGACATAATGCATGCGGTTACGATACCAAGGGAGGGGCTGCTCAGAGACACAGCGGTGTTGAGACCGGACCGCCCTAAGTGTCGAACGTAGCTTCCAAGTCATCAAACGCTACAGCACAGCACCATTCTCATAAAGCTTTACAGAAACCAAGCAGTTGATGCACATTTAATTTTTTTTCTTTTACAAACGAACTAGCAAGCAAGGCTTGTGGCACTTTTTTTTTTTTAAGGTACAAACTGCTTAGTGATCTTAGGCCGCTGCAGACCCCAGAACACCCCTGTCATAAGGAGTCTGGTCATGGCCTCACTCCACCCAGCCCACCCTGCCACCCAATGAGATGCACGAACGAACCCGTCGTCTCACACCTAGGGACGAATCAAAACGTGGACTGTCTGGGGGGGGGGGTCCCTGAGGACCAGGCCAAGAAACACTGTCCTAAGGAACAGCGGAAAAGTGAGAAGCACAAGCAATAGTAGCAGTAATAATAATAATAATAATAATAATAATAATAATGCAGCCTCACTGCAATTGCTATATGTCTAATCTTGTTTCAGGAATCATCACTTCATCTTAAAACGGGGATACTGCATACAAAATACGCGGTAATATCGCCATCTAGTGGTAATTTAGCAACGAGACAATTTTTGCCACGGATGTGTTTCACAAACGCGTCTAAACGTAACATTTCTGTAGGATTTAATTACGTCAGTCAGCTGCTTCGAATTTCTGATGTGTGAAGGGGACGGAAAAAAACTTTTATTACTCTATTAAATGCAATATTTACCAAAGAAAACACACTGTAAATTTGCCTTATGATTAGTATTATGTTATTACTTTTGCATTAATTACCTACAATTACATACTGATCTCATGTCCGTTCCTCATTAATGACTCCTCTAATCTCAAGCATTTACTATTTGTTACTATATCTGTTAATTCAGATTTATCCTTCGTAAGCCACTCGGTTACTGCCGAGTTATTCGTGTCCCCTCAGGTACTGTTACCTTAATCTCAGTATTTAAATAAGAAGATTAAATTTTAATTTATTTTGCTCAAAAGTTTTGCATTTAAAAGTAATAGCAGATTATGTTGTTCATACGTGAAATTAAACACTGGAATTTGCATTTTAAAACTTCACGACATTTTACCACTGAAAGTCCATATACGTATAATGAATACAATGTAGAATTAAGAATAAAATGTATAAACCTAGACTAGGTTTTTTTTTGTTAGTTTTTTTTTTTTACCGTAAATAGAAAGAAAATCATTAATAAAGCCATTTAGAAGCCGAAACTCAAGAAAAGAAACAGCAAAGTATATGCATAACACACTAAGGGGCCGGGATATTCATCTATGAAGGGTAACTTTAATTTCATTTTAAAACATTGAATTCAAGCTCAATGAACCACAGGTTTAACATGTACCATATTTTAGTAATTACATAGGAATAACAGAAAAAAAAATTCTACAGCAATATATATATATTGTTTATCAAAACAGTGATGCAAGACCAGAACGTATTTATTCACAATTAAGAAACAAAAAAGTCGATCGCCTAAAACTAAACAGGCAATGGGGTACATGAGGTTTGAGGGGGGAAAAAAAAAAGATTAAAACAAGGAAAAGGAACCTGTTTAAAAACAATTTTACAAAGGCTTTTTGATTTTTTTAAATGGAATTCATTACTTTGTCGTGCAGACATTACACTGTAGATATGAGTGGAAAAAAATTAAAAACGTTAGTACTGCAAAACTAGGTTCTTATCACTCTAAGGAGAAATTGTTCTTCCACACAGAAAATAACATACTGCGTTTAGAACGGGGCCGAGAGACTGCGGGGGCCTGTTTTGGTTATGTACATATACAAAAGAAAGGCATAAGACACTGCAAGGGCAATGAAGGTCATCATTTTTGGTGATTGGCACAGTTTTTAGGATTCTCTCCCTTGCTTGCGGGCAAACAAACCCAAACGGTCCTCCAGTACTCAAACCCTGCTTCTCTGATCACGACCATTCAGCTTTTGAGAGTTTGTAGTGTGAAAATTTCTGCTTAAAAATTACCAAAAAAAAAAAAAAAAAAAACTGTCCATCAGGAAGGGCAGTTAAATGAGTGCCGCCCCTACCTGCTGGTTTGTCCAATCACCTGCACCCTAGTGGGAGCGTGACCAATCAGCACAGCACAGCTGGCATCTTGCCTCCCTCCATTTGCTGTAATGCTTAGACCCATCGAAGGTCACCTGAACCGGGGCCGTGTGTCGGGACACTTATTCGAAATTGTGGGGCCAAAACACGGGGGTGTGGCATAATGGGATCCAATCGGATTGGAGATGCTGGGGTGGGGGGGAGGGCGGAGGGTTATGGGTGAGGTTGCTAGGGATTCTAGGAAGTGAAAAGTTAAATTCAAGGTAATGTGAGCAGTAATTTTAAAAGAAAACTACAAGACGGTCTTCGGTCACGTGACAGACTTGTGTGTGCTTGTGTGTGGTGGTGCGGGGTGCAGAAATTGATGTGGAGAGACTGCATGGGCCAGGATACTCTCCCATCCATCTCCTCTGTGCTGCCACGGTCAGGTCACGTCAATCAACAGAGAACCTGTGCTTTCGGCACACACAAACACGATATATAAAAACAGACAAATTAAAATCTAAAAGCAACAAATAAAAAATAAATGTTTTGTTACATTTCATGTATAAAGCACCAGATTGAACTTCATAGGGGGTAATGGGGGGGGGGGGGGAGTTCATGTTAAAAGAAAGAAAGGTGATTCCATTTCTCTCCTTGTACTTAAGGGTGCAACAATGTGAAAAAAGCCAAGGATTCGCCCAAGTGCAGTTCACACTCCCTGCACCTCAAGCGGAGTCAGAGGACACTGAAACCCACCAAAACACAAGGCTGCAGTTACACAAGTCCACCACAAGGGATTGTATCAGTGGACAGGATAGAGCAGGCCAGTGACCAGCGATCCGGAAACGCCACTGTGGCAGCGTGTGCTTCTCAAGGATGGATGTGTGGGCTGGTGCGTAGGAGGAGACGCCAAAAAGTCAACCTGGAGTCCCATTTACAACAAAGGGATAGTGCATCATTCTCTTCCAGCTCCCAGTCTTCTGACGTTAGCACTTCTTGTTGCGTTGAAGAGTTCATGAAGAATGACCCCAGAAAACCACCCCCATAATCGTACCCTTCAGAAAGCCCACGGTGGCTCAGCAGGCTGTGGCTAATCAGCTTCCAATACGCCCCTCCCCCACCCATCCTGAGGTCTTATCAGCCCTACAGCTCCCCACCTGTCTGTCGACGGCTGAAACTTCACATTGAATGGAACCCATTTGGCAGCATAAACATGATACGGATCAGCTGGAAAGAATAGGCCAAAGATACAAAAACCCAAGAGACAGAACGGCACCGCCTGCAGGAATCGTAAAATTGGACTAAATTGCCCCTTAAGTTGTTTAAAAACGTGAGCTTCAGATTCATGCTAATATCTAAAAATTTAACCCACATAAAGCTAGGAGGCTGGCTGCTTGGAGCGAGCTACAATACGACCAAATGGGAGGCTGCGACCCCCCCGAATTAAGATATTCAGAAAAAACTGTCTTCGGGTTTATAGACAGAAAGTCCCTGAATCTGGGAAATAGTGTGCGGCGATAGTGCTGAAACAGTCAGTAGACACAACAAAAAGGGACAAAAAAAGAAAAAATCTTCTAGAACTTTCTTGCACGATGGGTGAAAGAAACAGGGAGCAAAACATGAGGGGGAAAAGGTTCACACGGTGAAAAAAAGGCCAGCTAGCTTAGCACCACACTCAGGCACGTCTGAGACACACACTGCTGACTCAGAGGTGACCTGTGAGCCCCCCCGCACCTGGATTCACTAAAAATAAAGTAAAATAAAATAAAATAAAATAAAAACATAAGGAAAGCGCTGTAAGGGTGGGGATGGCTGGGGTCTGTCCCTGAAGGGAGACGTCACGATGAGGTTACGACTACATTATCGCTTCAGGAGCATTATTTACACGACACATTTCACTCGGTTTGTTATTTCAAGCTCACATCCAAGATGGAAAAAGGCTCGGCGTTTAAAAACGGCTGATGGATTTCAGGTCGAAAACTTAAAAGAAAAAGAAAAAGAAAAAAAGCAGAGAGAGTAGCGCAAAGCTGTACTGCATCGACGGCGGATGGCAGCGATGGAGGGGAGGGGGGGCACGCGTGCCTATGCGTTTGGAGGAGCGGCTGGGATGGAGAAGCCCGGGGGGCGGCGACCTGGAGCAGGCCGCTCTAGTGGGAGGCAGAGCTGGCGGTGTGCTCTGGCCGGCTGGTCGCCAGGTATTTCGCCCTCATGCTTGATGTGTACTGGGGAGAGAGAGAGAGAAACGGCGACAGCAGGTTTACACCACTTACTACTAGACTAGATTCTTTTTTCTGTGCTATGGAAGAAAAAAGTGGTATTGTTATTTTTTGGTCAGAAATAAATAAGACGAGTTTAGCTAGCATTATACTGAAGATTCTGTTAAATCTTTTTGTAGTTGCAGTAATAACCAATTAATAACCATTTTCTTTATTATGCAGGGGTCTGGAAAGACAGGCTTTCCGATTTCAGAGCATTAACTTATGGAGCTTAAAAATAGTGCTTATAGAGGAATGCCAGTAGGGGGCAGCAGAATAAAGTTGGACGGGCGGAGCGTGCTGAACGGAGTGTAAACTCCACACATCACACAGAGAGACGCGGAAAAACAGAGACACACACTCTGGATCATCTGGACAGCCTGAACCTTCGCCTCCATAAGCACCAGGGTAACGTTCCTCTCTAGTTTTATGGTCAGCCTGTCCACCTGCAAGAGTCCTACACTCTGCCTCCATTAACAGCGGCAGCCATTTCTTCCGGAGTTCTGCTAGTGCTCACCTTTATGTTTAAGCTACGCTTTTGGTACAGTTTAATAAAGACACAAAGTGCACAAATCAGAATTACGTACGCGAGATATGCGCAGAAGTTCAAGACGCATGTTCAGCCACCGCAAATGCAAACCCCCTAATTCTGATGAGTCCGGGACGAAAACCGTCCCATCCTACATGCCGTGGACCATGACGGTGCCAATTAGGTGGATCAGCCGCCCCCCCAAGCTGAGTGCAAGAAACGCTGCGATCTGGCAGGTGAGGTGAGGCTTACGTCAGAACCCATCGCAAGCCACTTCAAGCTGGGATTCTCATGGAAATGCCCAATTCTCACAGCGGACGAATGAAACAAAGAGGGGATGTAATCTTAACGGCATAGGAAGTCCACGGCTCACCCAGCTTACCATTTTACTGAAGAATTATGAAGCTCATTCAGTCTAATTATTATTGGCAGTTGTTCCTACCCACAGTGACTCGTCTACCTGGGAAATCCCACAATCCACTTTAAGTGGAACTTCAGCTGCAACACTGAGGGTGACAGGTCACATGCTGCCCAAACAAGGTGGAGTGGGTGGTAGGGGGTAAGGGGGGGCTGGGGGAGCCTGGTTGGCTTGGTTACATGACAAGGAGGAGGCTGGAGAGACTGGGGGGCCTTTTTCAGTAACTGTTAGAAATAGCCAGCGCACCTCCTGCCCTGACTGCAGGCTATACCCACCAGCTGCCCCGCGCAGCCGGACATAGCAGCACAGATTGAGAGCGCCCTGTACTGAGGGCCACACTGAACCCACAGGAATTCTGCTACAATTACAGAGTACACAATATGGCACTATTACTGCGGCAAGAGACATTATGTTTTTATCGACTATATTTGCACAGCTGAATTCCTCAAAGATTTCTCAGTATGTGCGAGGCCCAGTTATTTCACAAATTACCGGGGGATTAAGTAATTACCATCTAATCGATAACTAAGGCTACCGGTGAGTCACCCAAACGCTAAAACAGCCCATTTAGCGCTGCAAAATGGACACTGGCTCCGAGGCCCATAACTGGCTTTGAGTTTGATTAGGGCCCTTAATCTCTGTTGCATCAGAGGCCATTACATTTGCTTGGTCATTTGGGTGCTTCTGCAAAATGGGATCATGATTAAACAGTGACGGTTGGGGTGTGATATCAGCACTGCACGACTTAGACACCTCCAGCTAACAGAACCACTGGATTTCCGGATAAAAGAGTCTCTATATTCCATTCGCTTTGGCTTCTAGACCGAGACGTTGTATGGATGGATTCAAATACAAACACACACATCTGAACTTAAACCCCCTGGAGTTGATGGCATCGTCGGCGATGCCGTGTATCTTTCTCGTGTATTTCAGTTCAGAACTTGCTGAAATCTTATTATAGAAACTTGAAAAATACGCTGACTAAATCCATAATCTGTCTTCTTTTCAAAACGTCCATTGTCGGAAGTATTAAAGTTTTTTAAATTCGTTTAAATCAGCAAAAAAGCAAACCATGTCACCTTACTTTGTTTTACCTGCATCGGGGGCGTGTAATGCCACTCTTATCCGAAGATCGCTATTCACATTCTAAATAGCCGCATCAGCGCAGATTTAAATCAAATTGGCATGGCAATTTGACGAACAGAGCAGCGGTGAAACGGGATCCAGTTACATCCCCATCAGCGCCATAAAAGGGGGGGGGGGACGTGGCCAGGTGTCAATGGCTCATTCATACACATGAAAGTTGCTACATATTCAATGAAAGGAGCCAGAAATAGTGACATGAATTAGGTTTTTCTTATTTATTTATCCAACTGAATGTTGCAACTACACCATTTAGTCATCTTCATGTAGCCAAGACTTTGCTGATCAGATATCTGGGATTAAAACAAACTTCCAGCATTGCTTACTATGTACTTTTATAATGTTTCTGCAAGTGTTCCGAACTGCATTTTGCAATGTCTAGACTTTGATGTCAAATTACAAACTTCACATTCATCTGACATATTTACAAAGTGCACTAAGATTAAGATGAGTTTTAAGCCAAAACAAATATAAAAAATAATTTATTTGCCCTGAATTAAGTTTACGATATTTGAAGAAATGTGTGATCATGCCCCAGTCAGTGAAAGTGTCCCCTACACCTAGACTCCAGAAGGTTAAGCTGCATAAAAAATACCTAAGTTCCAACGAGGTATTAAATTATGACTACTGCAACATCGTTTGATACTTTAAAGAAATTTACGTACATTTAGAAAAAAAGTCAGCTAAGTCAGATGTCAGACTTAAACCAGAGCACAACTTCAGTGTGGGAAATAATTAGTGAGAACTTTACATGCAGGACTGTGCAGAAGGCTCAGGTGTAAAATGTTTAAAGCCGTTTATCAAGTGTGTAATTGCTCAGGGGGAAAAAAAACAACATAATATTAGAATATATGGAAATTAACAGTTACACACTATAACGGAATTTCTTGTGCTCTTCAAGAACTTACTGATATCTAGGTGGATGGCTGGACAAACTGCATTGTTGTCCAAACCTCTCCTCAAGGGCACCGCAGCTATTCTGTCTCTCTCTTAAATTTCACCACCAGCTCAGTTAATTAGTTAAATTAATTATTTAAATAACTCTTAGTACTACTTAGTCATACAAGGTGCTAGTGGTCAATCCAAATATACATCAGTGTACTGCATTGATATTGCAAATCCTGGGGTGACTTCAGGAGAGGGTTTGAGATGGCTAAGCTGACACACTTTGGCAGACATGACATCATGGATTTACACCAATTGAGTGCCTCAATTGGTGCACAGCAAGTGTATATAACTGCGATGAATGATATCGACGTGCAGAGACCTGGGAAGCGTATTTAAGCTAAGATGGCTGCCCAAATACCCGCTGTGATGGAAAGGGACAAAGCGGCCACACTTACAGAGGGTGGGGGAGACTCCCTGCCAATCAGCGGCGTGTTCTCACACCGGGGGTTCTGAAAGTTTGCGTTCTGGGTCCTACGTCACAATACAGAAAGGAGAAGCAGTGTCAAGTTCGACCTGTAGGGGGCGATGCAGTTCAATCCTCGATATCTATTGTCCATTGGATGGACGAGTAGTGAGCATCAGAAACTGAAGGAGGAGATTCACACTGAAGTGTTTACAAACATCTGATCTGTGATATACAAAGTTATATTATATACATGCTCTTGGAACATGCTCTACAAACATATTTCAAATGCACAGTGCATTATAAAGACTGGATTTCAGTCAAAAACGGATTCCTGAACTATAAACTGACAGCTATACGTTAATTTTGCTATCTGTTTATACAAATTGCGCCCGTTACAACATGACGACATGACACAAGCAGATTCTGTACCGTGTAGCGAGGGCACCAAATCCTTAACCAGCAGCGACAAGGACATTATGAGACGGACGCAAAGAGGAAAGGTCCGTCTAAACATGAGAACAGACTAGTGCAGCGTTTCCCAACCCAGTCTTCAGGGACCCGCAGACAGTCCACATTTTTGCTCCAAGTAGGGACCTGGGAGGGAGGAAGTAAAATGTGGACCATCTGCAGGTCCGCAAGGACCGGGCGGGGAAAGACTGGACTAGAGGGCTTATTCTGCCAGGTGGGGGTGCTTTGGGAGACTCACATGTACTCTGTGACGGGCGCATTGCTGACGGTGTGGGCCGCAGCCGGGATGCTGGTCTCGCTGCCGTAGCTGCTCCCGCAGCTGTATAGGCTGGGCATGTGTACGCGGTACAGGTTATCATGCGGTGGCCTGGTACCACGGCCCATCGATTCCTCCTCTCCTTCCTCGTCGTTCCTTCAGGCCGAAAAATGAGTGTGAAAGATGAAAGTCACACTACACACAAACTTACGATATTTCTTTTAGATTTTTGTATATACTAAATCCTGTTTTAATGGATGGATTCATGAAAAAAAAAAATTAAAAAAAAATCAACAATATTGCTAATTGCAGCTTTCCATCAAAAAGAAACCTGTTCTCAGGCTTAAATTTACAACAACAAAAAACAGCACCGTAAGAACACAATTTCCAAATTATAAAAAAAATGTGATCTGGAAATGCATTCAATTTTCTTTGCCAAAAAAAAACAAAAAAAACAAAATGAAATACAACACAAATAGCAATCATTCACAGTGAAGTTTGTCTGCACCTAGTGGTCACCACAAGTATTACGGCTTCCTTCAAGAGGTTCATCCCCCGCCTTTGCCAGACATAAATAGACAAACCGGCCGGGATTATCTACATGTGGTCATACTGGAAAAGCCACACAGTGGGGACGGCTGCCAAACTCCGCAGTAGCAGCGGTCACGCTTTGCCACGCTGTCGTGACTGTCATGACGTGATTACTGGCTTCCTGGATGAGATGGATTCCTCCTACGATTTATTCAACCCTGTTCCTCTAACAGCATCAACATCCTTTCATCTCAGTAACCTAAATTAGGGTATCAATAAAACTATACTGCAATTGAGCGCGTCGGAGATTACCACAGCTCTGCAGCACTACATTTACACGTTTTTACAGCTAAAAGTGCATATTGACCGGCGTTAATTAGGATTAGCGAGTTTATCGTGGGGCTAAGAATACGCTGCCGTGAGAGGAAAACAGAGGGTTTATTTTTCTTAACTAGCTCTTTAAACACATTTGTTTTATATTATTACAAGAACGCCTGGGTGATAGACAGCTGACGCTCACGAGATAAAAGAAGACGGAGGTTTGAGCCAAGAGCTGCACTCATGTTTTGGAGCACAGTACTTGTTAGATTTGACAAGATATGCAGACAAAGGGACAAAGGTGTGAGCATCGAGCGCACGTAGCGGCAAAAGGACGGAGGTCAGGCAGAAGCATGGACGCCCCCTCACGTGCCCCAGGTCTACAGCGTGCCGATCATGTGAAATATACATGTTTGAAAGATGCAGTCTGCATAAGGCATATGCGTGTTACAAAGTGCACCCCCTACCCTAACCAGTTTGATATAATTCAGAGGAGGGGGCACAACCTGTGAGGTCATGTTGACCAGAAAATATTTGGGACATTCCCACGAGGTTGGAAGCTGGATGGTTGTCTGAACTCAATAATAAAGCGAAGTTACATACAAAGGCATCAGTCTCTATTGTCATTAATTTCTACCACACTGCATTCATTAATAGAGGCGCTCTGGGCTGCAGAAGGGTCCCATCTTGATGTCAGCTGACGCCCAATGACGAGGATAGGGCTCAGGGACGTCAGATTGACAGCCACGGGGCTCACAATGTTCACACCAGTCATCACTGCGAAAAGGGAAATGGTCACAATATCTGATCAGCAGCTGAAGATCTAAATTATACCCTGCATAGCAGTGCAATTACACTGTCCTCAGTGCAACACAAGTAGCAAAAATGCTTCCGTCTTAACTGTAAGAACAATATGTACCTCAACACTAATGAGTAATTCAGACCTCGGAGCACACTGCGGCAATTAGAGGTAATTTCGTTATTTTAAGCAGCTCCGTAAACATGTTGCGTCTTCATTCTGTAATTGACATGCAGTCAGTCACAGAGCCCGTCACTTCCCCGCCTTGCGCAGCGCAGTGCAGAAATTCAGAGTGTTAACAGGGCGGCCCCATCGTTAAGTTAAGCTAAGATAAGCTAAGCAGAGCCAGGCAGTGCGGTGGCAATGCCTTGGGTGCAGTGCCCTGGTTCGCCTGCAGAGGGCGCCATCACCTTTTGAGAATCTAAAGAGGACAAAGTCACGTTTTAAGAGCATAATGTAATCTTCTAGATGGGGATTCGGAGGGAGGAGGGGCAGACCACAGCTCCGTTCACGAACAGCAGTCACAGTCTTCAGAAATGCCACGCCGCCATTGTGAGCGGTTTTCTCACCACGGTCGCACACTTACGCCGAACTCAGAGGAGGCAGAGGCCAGACAGCAAGGCTTAGCTCCTCCCAGTGGATATGTAAAAGTTAAAAAAAAATAAATAAATAAAAACATGCTTTAAATGAACTGCTTCTTACAAAACTGAGTAAAGGCCTTTCTGAACAGAAAGGATCATCAGCGATACTGATCATCTGAAGTGTCTTAAGAAGCAGGAAATTCATTCACTGTGCTTCCAGTTGCTTGTAAGTGTCTGGTAATGAGGATAATCAGTTAATCAAGCGATCAACCAACCAAACAAAACACACAAAAACAAAAACAACAAAATAAAACAAACACTGAATGAATACCCATTGGGTAGCACTGTAGTCTTGCACCTTCGAATCCCCCACTATGTGTGCTGCTTGCAGCCCCCCCCCCCCATGTCATACAGACTCCCTCCCCACATGCCCTTAGGTGACCTGTCATATCCGAATTGTCCAGAGTTTGTGATGATGCACGCGTGTGCATGCCTGTGCCTTGCAATGGAGGGGCATATCATCCAGGATGTACCCCTGCCTTGTGCCTTATGCTGCCTGGGATATGCTCCAGCCCCCACCGGCCCCCACCAACCCCCCCCACCAGACACTACCCTGCTACTCTATAGAGGAGGAAAGACTGGAAATCAAATAGAAGGATTACTGTAGCTGACAGGTCTTTGAGGTAAAAAGGGTATTTTATGAAAGCAATTCAAGCCGTGACCTCATTGCCTTGCACATCGCAGTACGGGTGCGGTGGAGTGTTACTGTGATGCTCTGATCAGGAAGAGCCCATGACAATCTAATTAACCCTCCAGGAATCTCCTGGATCGTCTGTCGCACTCCGTGGCCAAAACTTCGCGGTAAGGGAAACGCATTTGGGTGGGGGTGGGGGGCTCGACAGAAGGCGGCAGGAAGCTGGCGGGGTTGCGGGGGGGGGGCTTACCTTTTGGTCTGCCAGGTGTGTGGCACGCTGCACACGACGGAGCTGAACATGAGAGCCGTGACGAAGGAGAAGAGCACCAGGTAGATGAGGCCCTCCAGACCATCATAGCACAGGCCTGTTACAGCCTGGACGTAATCCTGCAAAGAAAAAAAGACCTGAACCCTGCATCCGCCATTCAACACATCCCAGCAGAGCCGTGGGGGAACATGCATTTCATATTTTAGGCACTCTGCTACACATCTTTAAAGACATTCACATACACTGAACATCCCCATATCTACTCTGACATCATTCTCCGTGTGCTGCTAACAGATGGCTTAAATATAAAATAACTTACAATTTCTTTCCTGGTCAAGGGAACTGGATTGATGAAAGATATAAAGCCCTCTGCCAAGTCCTCCTTTATCATGTAGGCAGACCTGGAGCTTGGTGCGTTACCAAGGACTGTTATTAAGGACTCTCTTAAATCTTCATCAACGTGCGACCATGTGAAGAGACGATTTGTTTGCGCGTTGCAGGAAATTACAGCTCGTTTTTGCAGAGATAAGAGCTACTGATTACGGCATCTAATGTTGGCCAGAATCCCTCGGAAGAACATCACAACCTGGCCTTTACTCTGAATTTGACAGATCCCCCAGACCTGCCGAATTTGTTTACACCAAACAAAGTCAGTTTTTATATAAATACAACTGCCTGCTTGGCTTTTCTCACCGTCAAGCTACCAGATGTGATTCGCATAACCAAGCCCTAATTCATCACTTTTACTTCAATGCGGACGCCCAAAATATATAACAGAAATATTTCACATATCCTTCCTCAAAGCTGGAATTTTGCCCACTTGCAGTATTAAAACGCTAGCCACTTTCCCATCAGCTAGCTCGACAAAAATAAAACAGCATGCCACAAAAGTATGTGCACCAGCTTTCCTGGATGAAAAGCATTTCACACTAAGCTAGATGACACAGCTCCTCCCCCAATGCACAAAGGGCACAGCCCTCTGCAATAAAGTGCTATGGATATCTCCATAGGGGGAGGGTATGTCTCTTGGATCACAGCTAACGCTAATGTCCTCTGGCACTGCCGGCAGCGCACAGACTGAGCGACCGAACAGATGCAGGCATGGCGGGTCTAGACGCAGATGAGATGAAACGGATACAGAGCGGATGAGCTGCTGTGACGTGAGGCTCACTCAAATGAACACAGATGCTCCCAGCTGTGCACCAGAAAAACAGATCAGGAAGAAGCTTCAAGAGGACTGGGGAATGGGGGGAAAAAAAGGGGGGGGGGGGATGTGTGGTACAGTATGATAGGAGCTCCTGTCCATCACAGGGTGTCGGTACACTGACATCACCACCGCCCTCCGGATTCTCAGCGAAATTGAAAACGATGAGCCAGACCTGCTCGCTAAGCACACACAGATCCGCACAAACTCACAGAAACACGCACAGCCCATCAACACGCCACGTTAGCATGATACCCTTCCGACTTACGAAGGTGATGGCGCCAATAGACCCTCCCCCATACAGTACGAAACGTTCCAGTCGGAAGTTTCAAAATCATTACATCACCTGGAAAAGCACAGCAGGCCTGCTTAATGAGGAACAGGAGCCGGATGTCAAAGCGTCTTGCAGCACACGAGAAAGAAACACCTCTGACTGGCAGACGGCGGGAGGCCTGCTCACCATGTGCAGGCTGCGGCAGTCAATCAGGGCGGTGAGCTGGTGAAGGCCGATCTCCGTGGTGTTTAGGACCCCCTGGATCATCTCCAGACTCCCCTGTGGAAGAAAGGCAATGGACAGTCAGGGATGGGGGGAATTTGTCCCTCGGCAGCCAGCCGAAGCCGGTTTTCCATGGAGATACCCACAATGCAGTAGGCCTGCTGTTAAATCGGCGCATTGACAGGTAGGCCTAATGTTAAATCGGTGCATTGACAGGACCAGCCTAGCTAGAGGGTCACGGACAAACAGAAGTACAGCGGTGAAAAAGTAACTACACCCCATGAAAGATGTGCGCATGTTTGGATGTATGGACAATTAATTTGAACAATATTGGCACGGAAAGGTGGTCTGACATTACAATGAATATTATGCTTAGTGATCCTATATTTTGAAATCCTTTGGGTAGAAATTCATATTTGTGACTCATCTACTTGGTGAATTTTGGCCCACTTTTCCTTACAGAGCCACTCTTGCCAGCTTTTAGGGCTTTTCTTTAAAAGTATAGCCTTTTGCATTATTTCTGTAGGGTTATGATCTGAGGTTTGACTTGAATTCCTGAAGCATTTGTTCTTTCTTTACTGAGCCATTCACATGTGGATTTGCTTGAGCGTTTAGTGTCATTGTTCACTTGCAGTTCAGCTTCAGCTTTTTGACAGATGGCCTCACATTCTCATTGGATGACGCGCTGACGGCCAACTGGCTGGACCCTGAGGCAGCAAAGCAGCTCCAGGCTATAAAGCGTGTATGACTGGGCTTTACAGCTGCCATAAGGGGCTCTTATTCAAAGACTGGCTTTAACCAAAGACTAAAACTAGCACGACAACTGGCATCGTCACCAAAGAACTCCACTTGTGGTTCATCCTTCCAAATAGCATTGTTCCAGTAGTCTTCTTCCTTCCTGACCTGCCATGTACAACACATTTGTCTGTTTCTGAAGGGTGACTCATCCATGCTGATCAATGACTGATACTTCATGGAGACTTCCGGAAACGGTGTTCCTCAGCTCTCCCACTGAATAAGGCCACATCTGGTGGGATGATCTTCTCTTGATAGATTGCCAGTAGTCTGAAATTTGCTCCATTTGTAGAAGATTGTTAAATTGTTAATATTGACAAATGCTGGCCTTTCCCAGTGACACACACACACACACACACTCACACTCACACACTCACCTTGGTCTTCGGAAATTCCCGGACAGCTGAGCGCAGCAGCTCCGAAATGTCATCCTGCATCTCCACCAGAGCTTTGTGGCTTCCTGACAGCTTCTAAAAAGTAGTCACAGCTCAGCCCGGCACATATCGCAGGTAGAGGCTAATTAAAAACAAAATCCCAATAATAGTGAGAGGCATATGGAGCTCAAAGGAGCCCCCCAGATAAGGTTAGAGAAACTTGGGACAGGGCAAGTTTCTTGAAATTGGAAGGGTAACACAGACATGACCCCTCCAATCTGGAATTACACCAAACGCCACACTGACTCCCAGCATGACCGTCGCCGTTTTATTATTCACAAAATTCACTAAATCATGTTCCTGACAATGAGAGGCCATAAAACAACCCGTCTCCAACCCAAATATAAGTACAACCTTCTCGTTACCTTTGACCTATTTCTGAAAGTCTCCAAGTCGCAAACTAAGGAACATTTCGCAGAAGGCAGGGATGTTTTTGTCTTGGTGACCGCGAGTTAATCTCAGCACCCTGGTGTATGCTGGGAGCACAGCTCAAGCACTGGTTGCCTGTGCAAACCCCCTCACCACCAACCAAGAGGAGGTGAGTATTACAAATTCAGGTGACACACTGACGGTTCCTTTCACAAATGAGCAATCGCTGGAAACAAACACGCATCCTAAAAGTCTGGCTTTTTCTGCAAGGGCACGTTGGGGCGATTATAGCTAAACATAACAGCGGGATCAAAACAATTAACCATGCCATGATTCCTGCATTACATCACGCCCAGATTGTGGCTGTCGCAAGAGTAACAAACTATTTAATAATTGTAAGAAATTTAAAATAAGTTTCTTTTTTCTCATTATACATTCATGTGGACCACAAGAGGAGATGCAGTCACCAGAAAGTAGGGCGGCACGCAGCACATGGAGCAGGACAGCGAGGAAAGAGAGATAAATAAATGATGGCGTACCTGCTGGAAAGGGTTTGCATGACCCACACTGCATACCAGGTAATACTGGAGGATATCTGTGAAGAAAAGGTGATTAGAATGGTTTGAGACAGCCAAAAAGCAACTTCCGGAAAGAGAGGGACCCGCCTCTCTCTGTGGCGACTCTGCTCTTTCATGCCACATCCAGTCAAACCCGAGGTGCTGAAGCCACACCCTCCCCCTTCAAGACTACACCCTCCCCCAACAAGGCCACACCCTCCCCCAACAAGGCCACACCCTCCTCCAACAAGGCCACACCCTAGCAGACTCCCCATCTCCTGTCGCAGACGGCTGAACTCCTGGCGCTCCTCCACGACGTGTTAATCTCATTAATAATGTAACGTTCCATCATTTAGCATTGACCTAGTTGAACTATGTATTATTGGCCATGCAGGAATCCTGCAGCGATTATGCTAATCCAGTGTAAAAACACACAACACACTGCTCTCTGTAAATTAGCCCTCACAGTAGCTAAACTAAAGGAGGAAGGTTGAGGGGAGGGAGGGGTCAATACGGTTTGGGCTCCCTGAAAGGATCACAAGGGTCAAGCTCACCAGTGAACAGGTTGCCACCCCCAGTTGGGTCAGTGTCCCCGTATCATTGCCACTGCAGGGTAACAAATAAGTACCAGCACTGATCATTAGAACCTGCACTGATCATTAAGGAATGTGATGATGCAATTAGCACGCTAATGAGGAACTATGGAACAGGCTATTTGGGGCAGAACACCATGAGGGGGCTCACTCAGGCAAATACATGACAACAACAAGGAGGATAAACTGTTACCGTTTGCCGTTCGTTAAGTTAGTCCTGCATCTCATACTCTCCCTGTCACATGGGTGTCCTGCAGCAGTCCAAAGACATCTTTAAATTGCCTGTAATGTATAACTGTATGTGTGTGTGTGTGTGTCCTGTGATGGATCGGCAGTCCGTCCAGGAAGTACCCCAGCCTTACGGCTTTGGCTGGACAGACCCCAGGCCCCTCCTGTGCATGGTTAGAGGATTTCCAGCCATTAGTTTACTCGAGACTCTCGAATAGAAATAAGAATCTGAGATGGACCGAACGACGTGGGCGGCTAGACGACCCCCAGGGGACCCTTTACCGTGCGTCACCCCCAGCACAGCCACATGCTGGCTTCATGCCCGGCGGCTGTGGGGGGGGGAGGGGTGTCACTCGCGGGGGAGTGAAAAGGCAGATCGATTCTGCTCCTGTCTGACCTGATTCCAAGAGACATCTCGTACAGCTGAACCAGGCATCCTGAGGTCACATGATAAATGATACCGGGGGGGGGGGGGCAAATAAACATACACAGTTAATTTGACGAGTGTGAGAAGGACGGAACTGACGGCTGTTTACAGGTAGTATCAGTGCTGAGTTTTGGCAAAGCCAAATTAAGTCTAATTAGCGGTACTTTTTACGCACGCACGCACGCACGCGCGCGCACACACACACACACACACACAGTCGTAAACCACGGGCAAAGCAGTGGCCCGAGGACAAAATCCAATACATAAAAACCGTCCCGACGAAATAATGGCGCTGACTTACGAGGGGTTACAGACAAATGGAGCGGTTATGGCGAGGGCGTCTGAAATGATTAACCTACCTGTGACGGCAGCTTAGACACAGACTCTAAAATGTGACAGAGATACCTGCCAGGAAAAGGGTGTTGGCAAGTAGACGTCAGACAGCAGTAAGAGAGGAGACCTAAAGGCCACAGGCCGCTCACTCGCTGATTCTGCAAACGCAGTTTCTAAAATTGGCTCAGAGGTGTAACACTGGGGGCCAAACGGACACCGACTGACTAACAGAAGCAGCGTATCCCACTCCGTGTCCCCAGTCCGGGGTCCCCTAATATTCCCGCAGCTCTGGGAGAAGAATATCGGAAGTCCTGCGGACCCGTGAGGTGCCTCCCCAATGCGGCGTTTGGATTTTCTCCCCCCCCCGTTCCCTCGTGTTTTCCCACAGTACGGAACCATCTCATGATGAGGATAGATCGGTGTCCGTAAACTACCGAGTGCACGATTATCAGCGTGTGCAAGCTGTGCTTCCTGGGATAGGCCGCAGGACCAACTCAGCCCTGCGCTGGGTCAGTGCTTACGGACAACGGAAGCAAGGCAGAAGGATGGATAAACATCTGGCCTGATTTTCTTACTTAAGAACATCCTTTTGCTCAAACCTGCGAACTTGCTGCCTGAACGGCGTCATGAAGCTGCAGTCTTCATTCCACGCTCCCGAAGTCACGTTTGACGTCGTCCTCCTGCTCCATGTGATTCAGCAGGCCGAGATTAATGCCGCGGGCACACAGGCCGACAGAGAACGCTCCTCCTGTCATCACTCGATACACTTCTGTTCCCTCCTACTTCCGCTCCCCTACTCCTCAAGGATTATTCATCCTGGATTATTAGCTGGGGCCTCAATGGAACTGGTTAGGCATCTGCCCAGTGCACATGCGTGACCCTTGACCCTCAGCCATCTCTCACATAACAACTGCTGAAGCTTTTTGCCCTAGATAAAGCAGTATTTATGCAGAATTTAAAAATGCGCACGAGGGCACGGGCAAATGACTCACGGAACTGCCACAGTTCTAATCCCTGACTCAACGCTCTAATGAAATGTCAAATTACTCACAGTAACAAGTTCCTATAAAGTTCTGGACCAAGTTTTTGCTTTTCTACCCTGTGGAGTTTGTGGACAGCAAATGGTTTCAACCGAAAAACAAAAAAAAATTAAAAATCCAGGACACTAACTCATAACACGTGCACAACAGGAGGACAAAAGTTCAGAGAAACTGATTCATGACCCCAGAACACAGGAAAGATTACTTATAAACTATATGGGTGCCACAAAAGAGCCACCCAATCCCCCCCTGCCAATTCATCATAATGGAACGTTCCATTTCCATATCCATCGGCTTCTACTTTTTAGGACTTGGGCCCTGAGCTCCTCCCATCATTTCACCCTTCACCTGGCAGCCTGTGGGCCCCAAAATCGACCTCCTTTCCCCCCCTAACAGGCAGGTGGGAGAGTCCGTCTTGCAGGACCTGACATTGCGCTATGACCCAGGTGCGACCCTCCGTCAGAGTCACCCCACAATGCTAATTTCAGAAGACAAAATACATTACATGCTTCTATTCTCGCCCAATATCTATTTCGATGGTATATTTGGACGTCGCTGTTATTTGTTTGGTCTTATTCTAGTTTGAGGGACTACAGAGACAGACAGGGCCCCCCGAACATGATTACGCCCCGAACCGTGGTGCAGTTTCCAAGTTCAGGCCCATAAATGCGAGCCAGCCCACCACCCTTTCCCTGATGTCAGGCGCACAGAGGGAGCTCTGCAGAGGAGGATTACGAGTGGCCCTTCATCAGCCCCCGCCGCACTGCTTACATAACGGCGAGGAGAGAAGCAAGGACCCCCACAGCAGACATTTAATCCTCAGAGTCTGGCGCCCAACCCCCCCGAAGAAAAATCAGTGTTTGTGGTGAATATCAGACCAGCCGGTGCAGAGAGAGAGAGAGAGAGGGAGAGAGAGAGGAGTACAGTTTTTGGTCTTACCTTTGCTAACCACAGCATTCTCTTCCGTTACTTTGGTGATGAACTTGTCAGGGGCTGCACAAAAGTCACTAGCACTCTTGAGGAG
>JAABNX020000052.1:6423093-6434855 GCA_015163995.2 Mormyrus lacerda | reverse complement strand
GGTGGTGTAGCAGATACTGATCTAGCAGCAGAGAGGCTACAACGGGATCTGGATTTAATTAGTGACTGGGCTGATACCTGGCAGATGAAATTTAACACAGATAAATGTAAGATAATCCATGCAAAGAGCAGAAATATAAAATTACAACTATTTTATGGGTTCCACTGAAATAAAAGTGGCTGAATACGAGAAAGATCTCTGTGTCTATGTTGATGCTTCCAAGTTCCACTCTCACCAGTGTGGGGAAGCAATAAAAAAGGCCAATAGGATGTTGGGTTAAACTCCACACACCTAGAGATGCAAGTCATGGGAAGCGATGCTATGATTATATAATTCCTTGGTAAGACCCCACTAGAATATTGTGTGCAGGTTTGGTCACCGTACCTAAAGAAGGACATTGCTGCCTTAGAAAAGGTGCAACAGAGGGCTACGAGAATGATTCCTGGTCTTAGAGGAATGTCTTATGAGGAGAGGTTAGCTGAGCTGAATCTGTTTAGCCTCCAGCAAAGGAGACTAAGGGGGGGACATGATCCAGGTATATAAATGGCTACTGCAGTATTAGTTCAATTACAAGATCTTGTGGAAATAGGTGGAAATTAACGGGAGAACATTTCAAACTGGATTTAAGGAAGCACTTCTTTACGCAGCGTGTAGTCAGAGTATGGAATAGTCTTCCTGTTAGCGTAGTGCAAGCTAAAACCCTGGGTTCCTTTAAATCAGAGCTAGATAAGACTTTAGCAATTCTGAGCTATTAGTTAAATTCTCCTCAAACAAGCTTGATGAGCCGAATGGCCTCCTCTCGTTTGTAAATTTATGTCCTTATCTGAAATTCAATGGAAAAATCAAATCAGTCAAATCTTCTTTGGCCCCGGAAGCCTCCAGACAGACTGACACAGTATAATGATACCCAAAAATGACGACTCGTAAATAGATAAAGATTAAGCTTCAGTATATTAGGCTTCCACAAGGCACAAATCCTGACCATTAAAAACATTGACACCATGTTTCAGTATGTCATTTCCCATAATGCATTGAGTGGAGACACTTTTAGAAACAGACACAGGTCACAAATTAAAGGTTAATGACAGAGGTGCCTTAAAGCCAAAAACAACTAATTTTAGCATGACAAACATCTGATAAACAGCTATCAGGAGTCAGAATTTTTGTTTTTGGTGTGTAACATGAAAAGGGAGTCGGCTTTGGCCAGGTTGGACTTCTGAGACACAGGACACAGAACGGGGTTCTTTTCTGCTTGGAGCAAAAGGAGGTTCAACAAACCATCCATCAATAAATTCATCTTTAATTACACTTACCCTAAAAATAAACCAATGTGCAAAGGTGCCATTTTGAAGTGTATTGGAATCTAGTGCTTGGTTTCAATGCTTGTCAAACACTATTTGTAATCATTTTGGCAAAATCACTTCTCCAGCATTCCGCTTCCAACCAGAAGATGAGAATAAAGAAAGAAAGAAAAAAATGTCAATATGGCGTTTATCATCCCAGGCACTTAGCAGTAATGAAAGATGTTTTATTTCTCTCTGTTTCTTCCTTTTTCAGTAAACACTCTGCATGAAAAGACACGAGGGGTCTATATTATGCAAGGAGAGGGTCTGAAATGTCCAGAAAGCCCGTGTAGCCTAACAGCAGTGGGCAAGGACAGACACCACGGCACCGGCCGGTTAACATTCCCCTCTGGGGGGGGGGGCAGATGGCATACGAGTGGAGATGGCATGAGAATAGTGCAGCACTGTCAAAACGTCAAGCCCCTCGCTGGAGCGCTTCCAGACGGAATTTCTAACTGCATCCAGCTGCTTTGTTCTGCGGAAGGACCAAGCGCTTGTGAAAGCTGCCTCCCCCTGGCCGCCCCCACACTCACGAATTAGCCAAATCTCGGCCACTCCAAAAGTAGCGGCCACCCCCATCACACAAAGTAGGTCCCTGGGTGCCATTTTGTGACCCCCTGCTCCGTCAACGCCTTCGGGGTGTCATTTCCAATTAAAACCTTAAAGCTAGCTCCTGCAAGGACCTGCAGTTGCATTAGAGCCCCCTTCCCTAATGTAACAAATGTGTGTGTGTGTGTGTGTGTGGGGGGAGGGGGGGGGCAGAAATGTGGAAGAAACAGCCTCCAGAGGGGCAATCCTGTTTCTCACAGGCGATCAGAAGAGCAGGATAATAAAGACAAAAGGACAATCTTTGGATACATAAGGGATGCTACTCAATGCAAATAAGCCGGCATGTAGAAAGGTTAAAGCCTAAAGGCTGCAGGGCAGCCCCAGGAGCTGGGGGGGGGGGGCTCCCTGATCTTTGTTTCTAGTAGAAACATCCATATGCATGATTATGTCAGTCACAAGTCGACAATAAGAGGCTCTGAGCAGCTCACAGAGAGCCAGACACACACTAACACAAACATAAGAGGTGCCCATATCATCGTGGGGACTTTCCATTTGTTTCTCTGGGGGAGAATCCTAATCCCAGGTATGGCAACCTTAACCCCTACCCAGCCCTAACCTGAACCATAAGTAACCTAATCTAAATCAAACAAACACATAAAAAAATGCCAAATCATGGCTGCAAAACGTCACCATGTCACATGGGACAAAAAACCTCGCAAGAGGTTAGGACCGATCGTGCAGGACCTCTCAGCCAGCTGCACAAACTGGAACCGCCTTCGTGACGACACAACTCTGCTTTATTGGCCGAAGAGTTTAGTTACACGCACGAGAATTGTATCCCAGAAAGTTCAGATGCGTTATCTGCTATTTCTCCCAAAAAGCACGTAAAGCAGTGAGAACTGGTTTTCAGTTCATTTACCTGGTAAAATAAAGTGTAAATAAATTACATAAATGCTCTAATAATACACATAAGTTAGTGGTTTATTTGTTGTTAGTTACTGTAATGTTGCGCTGCTTCATTTGTTTATTTGCCTAGTATGTGAAAAAGGCATTCAACTAAGAATTGTATTGTACTCTGTATGGCAATAAAAACCTTGAGTCCTTGTAATATATGTGTTTGATCTTTTTCCTGGCAGATATCTCTTTACACAGGGCCACTATACACATTTATTTTTTTTCCCAGTGCTTTGTTATTGTAAAACAAGTAATGTGCAGGTGATATTTGTACAGATTTATCTACACCCTTCTGGTAGTGCGGCCACTGCAATCAGGTCTCACACATTATGACAAGTAGAAGTTGTCCAATTTTGCTGCAGTCAGTTTATACTCCACCCCTGCAGCCGCCGGCAGATCGCGCTCCACGTCACGTCAGCTGCAGACAGACCCGAGCCCAAGTCCAACGCACCCATTGCTTCTTTAAGGGAGGCTCAAAATTACAACGTTGTCTGTGATTGGCTGTTGTGCCGGCGTTCAGTAAACCACTGCCTGATAGGCCATCAAGTTGTCCGTCTCAGCTCATTCTCTAAAACTGAGCAAACTTGGTTTTCTGTGTGTATCATTGTGATCGTCCTCATTTTTTATCGATTAAAAAAAAACTGAGATCGTTTTAATCGCCCACTGCTTTTGACATTTTTTGGTTTTTGATCGCAGTCGCACATTTTTATGAAATTGAATTTCCCCTTGTGGAAACCAAAAATAAACAGGTTTTTAATCACACACACACACACACACACACACACACACACACACACACAAACAAACACAAATTAAAAAATACAGTGCTGGGATACTTAATATTATGTAACACTGGCATGAGATTTAAGTGCTAAACCTAGCTTGGACTGTGAAACTAATGTATGCGTAGACTAACAAAATTGATTTTTGGGGCATAAAAACATCCCGCAAGGACGACGACACAAATGCCACTGGCTGGCTTGCCAGTGCAAGAAATAAACCAGTGAAAGGGAAGGGACACAGCAGACCCCACGTGGCCAAGATGCCCCCCAGGGCAGCCGACACCACGCACGGCCTTGAGGATCCGGCACAGCAGTGTCCACATGCTCCACCCCACCCAGAAACGCAACAGCGAGAGAGAGAGAGGAGCCATGAACCACGCGGAGAACAGCTTGACAGGAAGGAGACCGCAGAGTCCGTCGTAGCCGTGAGTAACGCGAAGGGGGTGGATGCCAGCATCTCCCACGTATTACGCATCGACACTCGCTCACGCACGTCTGAGTAGCACTAGGACTTCATAGCTTGATCAGCAGGGGGGGGGCGAGTCAAATGCCGTGGGACACAGGATGTGATGATTAAATACCACCTCCGAGTGTCTATTAGGGAGAGATCTGGGGGAGGCGCGGGCGAATGCGTGGGGGTCCCCGAGTCTGCCTAGGACAGCTGGTTAGGGAGCCATTACCTCAGCACTGCTATGCTACGTTTCAGGAGATCTGGCTAAACCTGGGAGCAAATGGGAAAGACGCTCCAGCTAATAGCGTGAGAGCTAAGAGATCAAATTAAAAAAGCAAGGAAACCATAAAACTCTAGCCGGCCCAGAGGGAGAGACTCCAGGCAAAGCTACACAGGGCAGCTATCGGCCATTATGGCAAACTGCATCGCTAAATCCAGTCGCAAGGGGGAGCACTTGCAAATCCGTCAAGTTTTCACCCGAGGACTCGTGTGCCGAGATGATGATCTGCCCGTTACAAACGTGCTCAAAAATGACTCAAAAGGTGTCCATGGATTCCCACCATCTCGCTGAGGTTCTGAGTGACATCGTCTGTCATTACCAGTTACCGGAGGACATACTCCTCCTACTCCTCCGATCAGCTCAGCGTGTCACCGGGGACGGCGGCGGATGGATATCACTGGCAGCCATAAGCTCGCCGTACACCTTTGGCAAGCACGAGCGGACGGCAGGGCCGGCTCGCAACTCGACGGCAGCTTAACGAACACGTTACGTAACGCTGTACAGATTCCCTTTTCAGCAGGCCCCCCGATTTCAAGCCCACAGCCAGCTAACAAGACTGGGAGGTGTTCCATCAGCCCTCCCGCCTCCCATCCTTAAATTATTTGCTCACCCACAATTTACTTCATAAGCTACAACCTGCCTTTGAGATTAATGCTGTGTCATTATAGTGTTACCCAGCAATATGAGCGTGAACTGCAGTTCAGCAAGAAATGCTTTGGGGTCGGAATAAGCAGAGCGGACAACCGACCGTGAGGCGAAAACAGGTGACGAGCCCAGTCAGTCATGTGACTAGTTACTAAAAATAAGAGGCTTTTTAAATCCAAGGCTTTTCTGTTTCCTCTCTCAGCCCCAGGTTACAAACATTAGACCATTGCTTCCCAATATTGTCCTCAACGGCCACCAGAGGGTCTATATTTTAACTCCCTCCCAGGCAGCAAAAATGTGTCTGGCAGGGAGCTGGGATGGAGCAAAAACATGAGCTGTCTCGGGATCACTGAGGACCAGGTTGAGAAACATTGCCTTTGACAATAATGCACCACCCATATCCTGCTGAAGAATCTCCGTTTCACGTGCAACAAAACCAAAGCAGCCACGTTTATCTCCCCAACCCTCTCTGCCATTTCGTTAAACCCAAGCTGGGAATCGAGTCTCCATTCCGTCCCACCACCTTGCGTCGCGCGATTCTGTTCATCATCCTAACCCGAACGAGACTCTTATCTTCTTACAATATAGGTGACATTACAGACAGATCTTATATTGTTTCCAGCGGCAACAGTGATGGGAAAGGAACAACAGGAATGAAAAAAGAGGGGGAAAAAATGCAGTCCATTGTCGCAGGAGAGTCACTGATCTTGTGGAGATGAGAAGTCAAAATGACTCAACCTAGGTGAGATCAGTGGCCATGAACTTCTGGGTGTAGTATGTCGGTGTCACTTTGCCTCGGTCGACTGCGCTGAGGAACCTCACTACAGCCATCTCCTCTTCGCAGTACTCACTGATTTCACACGGAATTGGCTTGCTAACTGGAAGCGAGTCTTTGTCCTACTCTCAGTCAATAAGCAGTGGAGGATCTATGGACACTGTTACCTTCTCATGAGTCCCATGGGTGTCCTGGGCTGGATAAAGTAAAAAAAAAAAAAAAAAAAAAAAAAGTCTTTTTATTCACAAGTCTGGCAAAGCTTTCAAATCGGTAGGAACAACTTTTAGTTCCTACCTGAACTCACAGATGGTGGAAGATCTTCCTCTTTTCTCATTGGTGTGAGGATGCCAGTGGTTAGACCACGTCAACCACATGACAACAAAGCATCCACACAGGTTCAGAACGGCGGGCCGATTATTTGACATTAAAAATTTAAAGTTTTCCAAAATTTTTCGATCGCCATTTGCTTGTGAGAGGTGATTTATCTTAATCACTTCGGGAGTTGCTTGTGAGCTACGTGAAAAATCAGCGGTTCACGCCCCGCACCACCAGAAACTAGCTGTGCACAGCACATGCATTCAGGTCAGCACGTCTAGTCACTGTTGACTTTGGTCCAACTGAGTGCCTCACTAATCCCCAAAACCCTTTGGCAGCTTGCATAGCGGTCAAGTTTCCCACAGCCAGTCGCTCCAGGAACCGGTCCAAAGAGGCGGCTCTGATACAGTGCTCAAAGCAACCCTTAAAAAAATGTCCAGCTGCATTATATAGTATGAGGGTGCAGCTAGGAGGGTCAATAATTCATCAGAACCAGGGGTCTATCATCCCATGCCATGCAGAACCTGGTGTCCTGGCTCCCGTGAACCGGACTGGTTTAAAAAAAGACAGAGGGGGGTGCAAAGTGGCGCAAGTCAGCATGGAAATAGGGACCATGGCCAAAATCGCAGAGACAGCGGTCTGAAGGACAGACGGTCAACGGGGCTGGTGGGGGTGGGGGGGCGCTTGGTTAAAAGGAAGAAGGGGCTTCACCCAGCTACCCCAATCATATTTATAACCTAGTCCAACTTTTATGAGTCACACACTAGTCTTAAAAACAAAGCTCTACATTGGCAGACTTTATTCGAGACAAGTGAAAATAAAATCAGAAAAAGATCCATCCATCACAGATGGATGCAAGCTGATTACTTCAGACATCAAAATCTAACCTGATGCACATAACTGTCAGAAATCAGGAGTCTACGTCAGTCTAATTCCCACACCTTTTGTCCGTGTTGCCTATTGCAAGTTGCTTGATTTTGGGTGGCCGCATGCATCAATAGCACAAGTCAGAAAACACAGAGAGGGACAACAAAAGGAACAGCTTCCAAAGTGGGGTAATTCGCTAACACTCGCAAAACCCGTCTCCAAATCATCTTCAATGGTGATTCAGCTTTGACTCATAATCATATCGTTTCGCGTGAATACGAAATGCACCACACGTTTTGCCTCATTTATACAATTGCTGGGCAGTGTTTGAGTGCGAGATAAGTTTCATGACAATCTCCAATGCACATACCATAACGGCACTGTGGTATAAAACAGAAGTTAATATAAGTCAAATCCATCCATCAAAATGGAAGACTGGGGCGTGACCTAAAGCGAAGACAAAATTTCTGCATGCATTTATTTAGGTGCGATGTGACACTAACAGGATTTATCTAGCGTCACAGATGATGGACACAATCAATGTAATGTATATCCTAACCCCCTCCCCATCATCACCTTACACATTTCAGAAATCAAGCATTCCCCGAAACGACAGAGTCTCGAATGACAGCCCTTCCTGGACAGTGAGCTCAGCTGACAGACTTGACATATACCTGAGACACTGACGCGGACATGCTGCCGGGGTGGCTGGGGGGGGCACATTAGTAGTGCACCATAAGGGGGTTTCTCCTTTTGTTCATTGTCTGATCAGTGTCAAGGGCAACTGCAGAAGACGGATGAGGGCCGTGTGCCACCTAGCATCCACTGGACTTGGCACCACTCCGAACAAACGGTCCCCGGTATCATGGAACTCGAATAGTGCACTGGTGACTCCCAAGTTGCTCCGAAAGTAGCTCCAACGTGATCACCGTACCCGCAAGCCGACTGGCGACATCAGCACCGAAGCGACGAATGCTAAAATGCATGCGGATTTAATTAGCGACACAGGAACAGTAGCAAGTTCACAGCTGGATGTGCAGCCGCATGACTTCAAACATCTCTGAGCTCATACGCAAAGAACCGGCGCCTGACAAGCACCAGCAAAGCGGATAATTATTTCACACACGTTATGTAATGCAGGTTTCTTGACAGACCTGCCATCTTCACAGCCTGCCCATAAAGAACAAGTTACCTATGGGTGTCATTATGTGGCAAAAGGCAAGTTAAGTGACCTAACTGGACAGGCTAGCGACTGAAGGATTCCACCCAGAATTTTATGTGATTTAAAGTTACGCGTTATTTTGACAATTTTAGTCTTCGCTACAAACTGTCTAGCCTTAAAGAACAAAGAGTTGATGTGTTCAGTGTGTGATGACATTAACAGAAACGTTGAAAAACACTGAAGAAAGAAAAAAAAAAGAGAAGCCATCCCCTCAAAATATCTCTGCGACAGAAGATCCAATATTTAGGTGGGTAGCTAGAGGGTCAACACACCAGGCAAGGTTAGTACTCTGCTACAGTTATTGTTTGTGTGAACTGGGATTTCTAACTTCATTAATGTGGACTTTGGAGTTTCCCTCTAGCAGAGGAGCAACACGGTCCTGAGTGATTTCCTCTCGGGGTCAAGCACAGTTGGAGAAACCGGCAAATGAAGAACAAAGGCCCTCACGTGTGTAGGAGAACCTAATCAAGTGATATTGCACCAAAATTAGAGCAACATTTACCATGAATTTGCTCATATGGGCTTTACACTCCATTAATAAAATTTGACAGGGGAACTGAACAGAAATCATAATTATTTAGGGACAATAGGTCACAATAAGCGAGAAGACCATCAATGCTGACACAGCGCCCCAAAGCATGGCTGCTTGAGGCTACGACATGCAAAAACAGCGTCCACGCGTCATAAGCTGGTCGGATTATCAGATTTGATAAGATCTTGCAGAGGAGGAGGACGCATTGCTAAGGCTGCTTCTGACATCATCTCTAACAGAGCCTCTCGGTAAATGGGTGAAACCAAAGCACAGACCACCTCAAACTCAAGATGAACTTGAAATGAGTAAACGTGAGCAACTTCAAAAGTGACGCCAACAAGGCAAGACAGAAAAGACGAAAAGCACTTAAAAATCACCTTCTTATTATATTACCGTCATCGTCTTGTACGACACGAGTACCAGGCAATAAACGATTCTAATATTACAAAGACACAGCAAGACAAATCAGTGTAAAGCATACCGTCAGAAATTAAAACGGGGTAGTTAAATAAAAAAAAAAAAAGGTTACTGAATATCTGGCATGGGAATAACATGGGTACGACTAGAATCATGGAAATGTATGAGATCACATGATGACAAAGAAAATACTCTGTGCATATCTGGGGCGCGAGGAAAAACTATCCAAGTAATGAGAAAATATTTATATTCAACGAAAAGCAAAATTCTCCCGTTTTCTGCTGCAGTCCAAAGATACAGAGTTAGGCTAACTGGCATGACTAAATCGCATGTAATGTGTGTGATAGAGGCATGCAGTCTCATGCACAGACATAGAACCCGGTACCCATGCAGGGTACACTCCTGCCTTGCTCCAGGATGATGGCATGCCACCTCACCTCCCCCCCAATCTGGGGTAAGCGGCTGGAAGATGGATGGATGACAGCAAAGTATTACTTTCATTAAGTTTAAACAGCAGTGCTTATGAATTAAAGTCACTAAAATCCATGCCAATCTGATGCTAATTCCACTAGCTGCCTACACGACTTTGCTATTAACGTCTGTTTCAGGCTAATAATGTCGTTTTCAGTAGAAGGAAGCAAGGGAGCAGAATATTAAATCAATTTTTAGATATTTAACAGGTTTTCCCTTTTAGTAGAAATCCATTCAAAGACAAAAGGACCAATCACAGTCTAAGAGAAAAAAAGCGGAAAGGGGTTTCTGCGTCAAAATCGCAGACTGGAGTCTCAGACGCAATAAACAATCAAAAATGACATAAGCAACAGCTGCTCTTAATTTCTATCCAAAGTATATCAAATAACATTTAAAAAAAAAAAAAAAAAACAGCCTGCAGACACAGCCTGAGCGGTTGTAAAACGTTATTCAAAAAGACCCAATCAATAAAGGATCGCATTTTAAGCGTTTTGCACAAACTTTGAATCTAAACATCAATAGGGGGGGGGGGGCATTAGTTGGAGACTAATTGCTTCACCAGTGAGTGTCAGTATAGGTGCAGTTTGATAGCAAGGGCTGCAAGGGCGAAGCACAATTCACTGACGAACGGGCAATTCAAAAGATATCACACAAGCCAGAGTCAAAAAGTGAAAATGTCAGTACATCTACAGCGTGAACTAGAGAGGAACCCAATGGTATTTGCTCATCGTTAATTAAACAGAGCTTAAACCAAACTGGCAAGATGCTTTATGTTAGTGTGCAAACTATCAGAGCTCCAGTGTGACGGATCGGGATGTTAAACACATCTGGGCTCCGGTCTGCACACTTTCCACAGACCTGCAGCTCAGGTGAACCAAACGTCCCTGTAAGGTTATAAAAACCTGTTATTCTGACCTTGTGAGAACATTTTTCCAGTCCGCACAAGGGAAATCTCAGTTTTACATAAAAGTATGACTGCAATCAAAACAGTAAAATAGCCAAAAATCTTGTGTTATGTTACTTATGGTTAAAGTTATGGCTGGGTAGAGGTTCTGATTGTTGGGATTCGAGTTTTTCCAAATGAAAGGCTTGGAGAGTCCACACAAGAGTGTGTGTGTATGTGTGTGTGTGTCTGTGTGTCTGTGTGTGTGTGTGTGTGTGTGTGTGTGTGTGTGTGTGTGTGTGTGTGTGTCTGTGTCTCATACCCTGCCTCGCTGCTGATGGTCCTGCTGAGATCACAATCACTCCAATGAGATGAGCTGTTATTTAAGGTGGATGGTTGAATCTCAAAGCCAATACATTTCATCCCAGTCACACTAACACCTTCGGTGAGGTACTGGACGACTTTCTCAGGCCCGAAAATGTTTCGATTCTCTCTGAAGGACCTCCAACTTATTTAAGTCCAATATGTCACGGACCAAAGATTGCAACAAAGCAGCCAGAAACCGTGGAGAAGCTTCAGTTCACGCTGGCCGGGGCCACGCAGTGAGGATGGCCTCCTCAAAGGATCACTACAGGTTACTCAGGAGAACGAGGTCAGGAGGTGGAAATAAAAACAGCAACCCAGAGGGCGAATGGGAATCTCCCATTTCCTGCTGGGGACATGAGGGGCCAGGAAGGGCCACTGTCTGTGCCGTCAGCAGCTGCCAAGACCACCTCTGTGTGACTGGAGATGGTGCGGATGATGCCACTCACTTGTCCTTACGGCCCTGAGGAGCTCTCCTGAGAAGTCGAGCAGCATCCTCTCACCATTTTCCGTAAAGGGAAACACGGAAAGGATGTATGTAAATGGGATGTCCGGCTGACTCACACGGTCGCCGCTCACGCATTTGCCCGACTGCGAGCCATCTGCTTCCTTCACTACGCCGAAGAGAGAACCCCCCCTTTGCTGGAGCCCACGCCGTCAGGTTGTCGTGGGCTTTATAAAACGTTACCTAGCTCCTGTTCACGTCAGTATCGTAACTGCAACATACAAATGGGGGCATGGGCATAAATTATGGGGGGATGGGGGGGGTTGTAACCCCCATAAGGAACAGAACCGGCCAATATAACACCACCCCCAAAAAACTTTTTAAAAATAATGTTGTTATGATGAATGGGTGGAGACCTCAACCACTCCAATGTTCAATCCAATCCAAAGTTACGCCCTTGAATTGGGG
>JAABNX020000052.1:6402593-6417211 GCA_015163995.2 Mormyrus lacerda | reverse complement strand
AGATAGAGCCTCTAGTGTTGGAGTTATGAAGAGTGTGACAACTTACCCGTGTGACAACTTACCCCGCTCTCCCCTACATATTTATCTCCACCTTGTGGAGAAATTTGGGTACTACAATTATGCAAACTGACATTTTCTCTTTCCCAGCAAGAAAATTAGCTTTAAGGGCTGTTCCAAAAAACTTCCAAAATGGAAACAAACAAAACACATAAACACAAAGAATAAAATGAATTCTGGGCTCTTACACCAATAATATATATATATATCAGCCCAAAATAAAGTTCGATGTAGCGCTGGAAAGAACGCTCTTCAGAGTGAAACAGAAAATAAATGGAATTTATTGATTAATATGTTTCAGCGTCAGTATTAACGAATCACTGGCCCAAAAAAGTGAGTGAATGTATTCAGTGGTAGCAAATTCTGTTAATGCCTATGCTTTCACATCTCCTAAATGTTAGTATAGTTTAACTCCATATTTAAATTAAATCTACACATCAAGTACATGTTGCCAACTTATATATATATTTGCAGTTAAGGTGACCTAACAGAAAACACACAATAATATTGTGACGTTTCTGGAACAAAAAAGATGTTGCCACGATATTTAGCAACGTGGCCTATAAGAAAAGAAGCAAATTACAAAGCACCGATTAAAAAATCAAATAATAAAATGGCACTGTTGTCGTAATCACGTATTAGTCACTGTTGTAGTAATCACGTATTAGTCACTGAAAAATCAGAGTTGCAATTTAAAATGAGACACGCCTTACAGTGTACCGAACAAAAAGCGCCATCAGCTTCTTTTTGGGGATTATGAACAGGAGAATCATAAATGAACTGACGTCAGGCGCTAGAAAAATAATTTGAAAATTAAATGATGACAGTAACAAGAAATGATTCACTGTATTACAGATAGGGGAAAATATCTTAAAATATTGAAAAAAATGTGAACATTAAAATAACAACTACAACAACAACCACAATAAAGGTCGATATAGGCTTAATCGTCATTATTATTTATTATACTCATCGATATAGTTATATTTATTATATTTATTATTGTTGTATTATTATTAATATCATTGATCATTATCATTATTATTGGATGGGGAAGAAAAATGCACTATATTTCTTTATACTTAGGTGTAAATGAAATTCTCCTCTACGTAATTTGGTCGTAGAACTACACTACGACTTTAAGACTAAGGAAACACTTTTTTTCTCTTTCAGGAAATCACATGAAGGCTCAGTGCCTCTCACATGACAAGCAGCACTATGGACGGAGAGATCAATGAAGGTGAGTCTCCTTTAAGCCCGTTTATTTAGTGCGTGTGCCGGATGTCGCCTTGCTTATTTCAAACGCGATGTGAACGAACATCGGCAGATGTGTTACTATGTTTATTTTGATTAGTTTCGGTAAAGCGCCGCTCTGTTTACTTCTCCTTACTCTGTCTTACGAGCTCCAACACAGTTGCAAAGCATGCTGGCTTTGTAAAACGATCTAGTTAGAAATATCCAGCACCAAAATATTGAGTACCAAAATGAGAATGATTATTTATTGTAATTTTGCTATACATTTTTTATTCAGTTCATATTTAACATATTGCATATTAAATTGCTCATATTAAATTGTCCATAAACCTCGATTTTGCGTAGCATGTGTCACATATTGCCTTCAAGCTAATAATAAATAACTTAATTAGTAAAATGATTTGTTTTTTTTTGTATTTTTTTTTCTTTTTCAGTTTTCTGATGTTTTCGCTGGTTGTGCTGTGTCGTGTAATGTGATCGAAAGAGTTTCTGTATTACTGACGCGTAATAATATCCCATCATGGTCCACACTCCCCCTGCCCCTACCTCGTACCGTGGTCTTCGGGCTGCTTGGGCACAGTTTTCATGGGCTGAAAGCATTTCATTGCCCCCGCAATCATTGCATTTTTAAAAGCAGAAAGGCAATAGAGTAGAATAGCTTAGTCGGTGCGGGTTTTAAAATCTCCGACAGTTCGCAAATTATACGATCTACTTTGGCAATAAAATGTTGCAGTCTTCCTGACTTACGTTTTTAAACGTGGTCAACCCGGTTATAAGTATGTTCCGGGGCGTTGCTAGAGATTTGGGGCCCCATGAAGGCACGTAATATTGCTTCCCCCCCACCCCCAGTGCCAACCAATCCAGATATTTTACAAATTTTCTAGGCCCCCTGTCTCTGAGGGGCCCATGAAATCATCCCCGGCCTTATGGTGCCCCTAGGTATGTTTATATAGCCGAAACAGACATACTGGGCATAAATTAACTTAAGTTGAACTGAATATCATTTTGTGGAGAAGATTTCACCAATATTGCTGTGAGGAAGACAGTACAAAAGCTGGATTTCACCGAAAGGTTGAACAATTCTGAGTTCTCCTTTAAAGAGGAACACCATTAACCACAAGGAAACCCGAGAGCGATTAAACAACTTAGTCTTTGTGGCTTTTGTGGAAGTCAGGCAGCGTCCAGAATTCCCCCGTGACAATAAGTTACAGGGCTGTTTTCCAGGTTTTATTGTCTGTAATGATCTACATGCAGGCTTTACCTCCATATAGTCTTTCGGCTGAGGATGCTGTGGTTTCTGGTTAAAGACCCGCACAGGGACCTGCTCTGTACATAAGCAAAGGACTTCATCTGAAGGGGGGGGGGGCAGGGCCAGAATAAAATGGATTACATTTGACTGAAGGGTGCAATAACTTTTATTACTGAAGCATTTGGTTGTTTAGTTGACACGGATCCAAAGTGGCCTATAATCTGGTACATTATATCATAATTTCACTTTTAATTGCTCCTCTGGCCGCTGGATTCTCAGTAGTACGGGACAAGGATGCAGACAGTTTAAGCTGATTTGGCCTGATGTTCATGGTTTTGTCAGCAGTTGTTAGATCATGGACAGTATTGATATTCCCTCTTTACTTTGAGGTCTTCTTTGTATCTGTAAATATAATAATAATTAAGGTCTTTTGTTTTCCTGCGATTGCAGGGTCTGTGCCGCCCTATTACAGAGAGGTATACGAGGCTTTGTGTAGCAAGAAGGATGAAAAGATCCAGGCCCAGGTCTTCCAGAGGTTACTCAGAAAGGCAGAGCTTCCGGTCGCTGTGCAGAACCAGGTGAGAGACGCCTCAGTGGGCCGCCTGTTGCCCGTAAGTGGCTTAGTTAGCATGTTAGCCTACACCCAATTTGGTGTTAGCCGATTTAGAACTTGCTCCAAAATAATTGATCTTGACTTGTATGGCTTTCATAACCTGTTGTATTAAAATGGTTTTAATGAGTATCACACACCTATTCCTTTAATTTGTTTTCAGTGTTTGGTTATTATGTGTCTATATAATGACAGGGAAAATTTCAATTTTGAATAAACATTGAGCTTATCATAAGGTAATTATAATATCTAACTGAAAGGGTTAAAATGATGCTTTTACTTTCTGAATCAGAGATGCATTCTGTAGTTGGACTTCCTGTTGTCTCAAATTCTTCTCAGATAGGGCTAATTTATAATGAATGATAGAGCGGGATGTCCTCCCAACTTAAACGAAGGAGGAGGAAGCAAATAAATCGGCCAGTAAAAGAACAGGAACCAAAAGAATATGAAGATAAAACTCCGGGGCAAATGAGAATCCAGTCAGAAGAGGGAGAATCGCTGAGTGGCTCAAGCTGACAGCACTGATGTATTTATAATGTGAGCGGTGGTAGGTTAGGGAGGGGTGCTACTGACCCACAACGAGACCAGTTTCAGCACTGGAATTATTGTGGTCAAATACGGCAAGTGGAATTCCACTTTCAGAGTCTAATGAACTTCTCCAAGGGAATTACGTGCTAATGAGTTTGTACCCATGTAGCTTCAGATAGGTCAGTCCCACGTCAACCGGCTTAAAAGCCCTCACTGGTTGCAGGGTTGCCGGCATGAGATTTTCATCTCGAGACAAGTCCGCACACGCATTTGCATGTTTGTGACGGTTTTATCACCTTGTAAATAAGCTGTAGAGTTTGCAAAAGACCCCAATTCTTCTGATGTAGCCAATTTTAGGTTTCTAATGGAGCAACGTAGATTTGCCGGATGATGATTTCCGTGAGCGTGATGGTCAGAAAGTGTGAGTCAGATGCGTGAGAGTTGGCAACCTCATAGTTGGCGGGTCGCAGAGGGACAGAGGCAGGAAACATGATGCATTAGAAACCGCAGATAAGTTCTGGTGTGCTAAGAGGAAGATATGCTGGTGTGTGAATTCCCTACGACTGCAAGGCCGCTGCAGTCTCGGCTGGTGTCGAGGCCCTACGCTTTCTCTCCTGCTCCTCATACAGGTGTTTTCAGGCAGCTTTTGGGAACTACAGGGCAGCTTGGGTTTAGTAGGTATCTGAGTTGAGTGAATCGTCCTTGGCGTATCAGCAAACGGTTGACTGCTTTTTCTTTTTTTCTGGCATAGATGGGCTCGTATCTGGTATGTCATGGTCTGAATTCTGCACTCCCTTGCATGCTGGACTCTCAAAACCTCATCCCAACCACGTTGTTTTTGTTCGCGTCGACTCGACTTCTTGGTGGTCGCCGAGTGCCACTCTGGTCCTGTGATTGGCGGTAGCTAGCGGTGTCCCCGTACACTGCTAACAGGCTACAGAAATCCCGTGTGGACCTGTGGGGGGAGAGGTGGACTTTGAGGTTCTGGTGAGCACGGCAGCTTTGAGGATTAAGCCAGAAAGCCGCAGACTGAGCCTCTCGCATTGCAGATCGCCGAGCAGGTGGATTGCGGAGACGGCACCCTGTCCAAACTCTCTCTGTACCGAGGTCTGGCACTGATCGCCTTTGCCCAGCAGGGGAAGCAGCCCACTCCCAAACTGCTGGAGAATTGCATCCAAGGTAGGAGGCTGGCTTTTCCATCAGTCTCATCTTTATTTTGCGACGTTAAGCGATGGCCGATTCCTTTGGCCAGCCAGCGTCTGTTTGTGCATTTTAGTAGGTCAGTGGGTTTGTAGTCGGCTGAACCTGAACCGTTCCAGTAAAACTGCAGAAACTCATAAATATTGTACGGTGCTTTGGATAAAATCATCTGTTATCTTTATTTAAATAGCAGGTTTTTAAGAACATTGGGCCTCATTCGCTTACCGTTATTAAGAAGAAATTTCTGTCAGTGTTTCGTTTTTGCATTTTTTCAGATGTATTTTGAGGAGAGAAAAAAAACCTGTGTTATAATCGGCTCACCACGGTAATTGCAATTTATATTTTAAAATAAAAAATATTATTGCAATTTAAATCCTATAATAACTGTAGAACTTAGAAACAACACAGTAATTATGTTCACAGTAATTTCACAAAATTATCAACATTCAAATGTGCGTAGATTTTGTTCTTACAGAAGAACAAATCACAGATAAGTAAAAACACTGATGAATGTCAGAATTTCTTAAGAACGTTTGGTGGATGAGTCCCGTTTCTTGCAGCTTTAAGTATAGCGACAATGGCTAAGCTGTCTGTGTTTTGGTCACGAGCCTGGCTGTTTACCCACCGCGCTACAGGTCAGGCAGGGCCAGATCTGGCCGATAACCTGAAATCTCCAGCCTACTGTTTGTGAAATCTGGTTTTCACTGTCCCCCCCAGCTTTCACCAGAAAAATTCAAAATCATTTTTTAAGCTACACAGATACCATGTTTGTCACACACAGTGTAACATTGCTGCTCGTTCTGGAAAGTGTCTGCTCTCTTGAGAACTGGAGAATGACGCTTTAGAGGGGCTTTAGTGCTGTCTATCTGTTTAGTACTATTGTTCTACTAGGGTTGCCTAGTTTTGATATGAGATATCGCATATAGAAATGTCAGTCTTCTCTGGAATATAATGGGACTGAATGGCATTCTTTATATGGTGTTTAAAGCACCAAAAAATACATTATAAAAACTGTACAGCAATGTCTCTCACCAAAAATCATGACCCGGTTACTCAAGATAGTCAAGATTTTGTAGCGAGCAGTTTAATGTATGAACGATTTTCTTCAACCGAACTACACACATCAAAATCTTTTCACTGTGCAGAAGATATTGCCAGGGTGCTCTTATGGTCTCATTGTTTGGGATTGGGTAGGGGTAGGGGCAGGGGGGGGCAATTTGCACAGTGGGCACAGGTACTTCCAATGCACATCTGTCAGACCTGTACTGGGTCCCTCCCCAGACCTGTCAAGGTGTTGTGTTTCCTCGCAGCCGCAAAGTCTTTCTCACACAATCCGCCGTTTCCTGTCGTCTTTTACTGACCTGTTGGGCGAGATTAAGCTATTTCCGCATCGTGAGGCTGCTTTAATCACCAATCATAATATCATCCCACTTTCACTGCTGACAGTGGGTGCAGTGAGGCCCGTTAGCTGGAAGGATCTCTCGCCTCTTGTAGCCTGGGGTTGCGTGACTTGGGATTCCGTAGCAGACGTGAACCAGACTAGGGCCGCACTCTTCTCAGTCTTCTTCCATCCAGCCATTATTCAGGCATAATTGCAGGCGACAGGTGACCCTGGATTGGATTAATCTTGGATTGATTTACTTGTCATTGTTATTTTCATATTATTATTATTATTATTATTATTATTATTATTATTATTATTATTGTGACATAAGGGAGTGATTACCAGTTTCAAACAAAGTGGACAGGATCTTGCTCAAAGTATAACAGCAGGACTCTGAGCACAGCGCTCTGCTTTGGCAGAGTTTCCCAAGCCTCAGCTGGGTGAGGCGAGCAGCCTGCAGGCGCTGAAGATGCAGCGGGCTGCCGAGAGCCCCCTGGCGGTGCAGCAGACACTGGAGCAGCTGCTGAAACGGGACGTCGTGACGGTGGAGCTCATTCCCGAGAAGAAGGGCCTCTTCCTGAAGCACGTGGAGTACCAGGCGACCAGCGAGGTGAGGTGACCGCTACGCTAAGCTACGCTAATTCGGGAATCGAACAGAGTTGTGGTTGAGTGTCTAAATGACAGCCAAGCCCAGGCGACCAGCGAGGTGAGGTGACCGCTATGCTAAGCTACGCTAATTCGGGAATCGAACAGAGTTGTGGTTGAGTGTCTAAATGACAGCCAAGCCCAGGCGACCAGCGAGGTGAGGTGACCGCTATGCTAAGCTACGCTAATTCGGGAATCGAACAGAGTTGTGGTTGTGTGTCTAAATGACGGCCAAGCCCAACCCTGGACAGAACACTGCAGACAGCATGTTTGAAATGGTGTCATAGTGGTACGTATCGGATGCACACATGACCTACAGTATTAGTTTGTCTACAACAAACCGCTTGTGGAAAGGTGCAAAGTGCCAGCATAGAATACAATTATAATCTCAGAACACCATCGACTCACTGAACCTCGATGGTAAACGACCACATTCAAACAACTAACCAATACAACTGCTAAATTCTTGAATAATACCTACTGTTAACAGAATAATGACAGAATACCAAATAGCACTGATTGTGTTAATCTTTCCTAATTATGAAGCATTAAATTAGGTAGAAAACTGGGTCACTTGTATTAAATGAGTGTGATGATTTATGGCTGGAGCGTTGGTCAGGGAGTGCTACGTCACTCCTGGAGTGAGATACTCTGCCTGTGGATCGCTGACCGATGCGGAGCACGTCGAAAGTTTTCATGAAGTGGCGTGACCACTTTGCGTGACTGCCTAACTTCCCGCTTGTTTCTGACAGGGGGGGGGAGGTTTGGCAGAATCCCTATAAAACACATTCTTAAAACAATCCTTTGCCTGTTGTTGATTTGTGTCATTCCAGCAGCTGCCCTTTATCTCTACGAAGCAGCATTTCACGTTGACTCTGCAGGCCTTCGCTCCCCGGCCCCTTAGCTCATGCGCTGCTCTGTTTGTACCCTTGCAGAGATTCAAGATGTCGGTCTATCGCAGATACAGCGATTTCGACGTTCTCCATGAGCTTCTGCTGCAGAGGTTTGCCTACAGAATGGTGCCGGCCCTCCCCCCCAAACGGATGCTGAAGGGAGGTATGGACTGGGGGCTTATTTTGGGCAGGGGGTTGAACGGTAACACTGCAGAGATGGAGCGGCGGATGCTTATGGCATATGCTGCCAGTTCGGATTCCCCCTTTTGCTGTGGGAATCCCCTCTCAGTCGTCTCAGTGTCTCTCTGAGCAGATATTCTCAGTTTGACGTTGGCCCTACTGTTTCGGGCAGCTACACTTCACTGGCAGCACTTCCTCTTTTTTAACCCCGCCCCCTTGCCATTTCTTCCCTGCCCCCCAGTCCTGACGTCAACATCAGAGCGGGAGTTCATCGAGGGCCGGAGACGGGCCCTGGGGCGCTTCATCAACCTGGTGGCCCGACACCCCCTCTTTTCTGAGGATGAGCTGCTGAAAACCTTCTTGACCTTCAGCGGCTCGGTATGTGACTGGGGGCAGGGAATGGGGCAGGTCAGGTCATGTGATTGGTGGTGGACAGTCCAGCCAATCAGAATGTGTACTGTTCAGACTCCATTATACCAAAATTCCTGCAATAATTACAGTTTACACATGGCCAAGGTTATGGCGGGATGATCAGAACAGTGATATATTTTGCTTATGTAAGAAAACAAAAAGCTAATTTAAATGCCTGTAGATATAATCAGATTTCTTTCCCTTTCCCCTGTAACTGTATGTGCGTTACTGTATTAGTCGCATGGATTCTTTGCACAGAAGAGTGTAGTTACTCACCAGATGTAATAATGCATAATTGATTATCGTTTGAGATGTTCTGCTGTCCCAGTAGCCTTGTTTCAGCTTATTTTGTTTTGGGATTCTGTAGTACTGGATATGTAATTTTTATATATCTCGATTGAGCTGCCTAACTAATTACGCTGTAGTTTTACATTTAGCATGTATTGACTAGCTAGCTTGATTTGCGCGTGTGGTGAGTCTGTAAAAGCTCCGGGAGCGGCGGGTGGAGGGATGGTGGCCGCAAATAAGTAAGTAAGAGAAGAAGTAGAAGAAGCTGAATGTCGTGTTGTTCAGTAGCTTTACTGGGAGGAGTGGGCGGTATAATGGGTTTGGATCATGCGGTTAGCTGCGCTAACTTCCAGCTGGCCTATTGTTCCATTTCATTACATTTTAGGCTGACGCCGCCCATCCTCTGATAGCTGCGCAGTTGTGCCGTTGTTCGTGAGCCGTGAGCCGCTCTCTTTCTTTGTTGCGTGTTAACACGACCTTCCACCGCATATACATAACGGAAGTGACTGGGACTCTGGGAAAACGAGAGAGCAGCAACTTGACTTGTCAAAGCTTGAAATATGCCCGTTTGTCCCTTATTCAGGACGTGCAGAACAAACTGCGAGAGATCTTCCGGAGGACCGGAGACGAGTTCATGACGTGCAGCACTGCCACACAGGCCAAGGCCAGTCGCCGGACGCCTGCCCCTTGTTTTGCGGCATGAAGAGACGCCGGTGCTCAGGCCTGGAGAAGCTAACGCTAAGCTCCATTGCTTTGGGCTACAGGAGCATCTGCCTGTGGACATCCAGGCCCAATTTGCAGCCAGCAAGGAGCTGATCAGGAACATCTCCAACAGCTTCCAGAAGATCCGGGACAAGGCGGAGAAGATGGCGGAACGCTCCAGGGAGAATGCGGTGGATCTGCTGGCTTTTGGCAGGGAGCTCAGGTGTGGTGCGCCACCTAGCTGTAGTGTTTCAGTAAGGCGTCTCAGCCTTTCTGCTACTGTTTTTCATCACGAGTTCCTCCCTGTCTGTAAAATAGCCACGTGGTCCTTATTGTCAAGAAACACGCACACACAGATATATACACACACAGGGCTGTAACTGTATCTTCGTGTGGACTCTTCATTCATTTCTAACTCTCATCCCAGCATGAGAACCCTAGACCCAACCCAGCCCTAACGTTAACCATAAGGAACCAAACAAAATATGAGACTTTTGGCCTTTTCGTAGGTTTTTCATTGCATTCACAGATCTTTGAGAAGACGTGAAATAACCTTTGGTCCCCACAACGGAATATAAACCTAATCCACACACACACACACACACACACACACATTCGCACGCACACACATATTTGTATTCATATCTTTGTAGGGACTCTCAACTCGAATACCAACAATGACAACCGTAACCCCTTACCCAGCCCTAACTTTGACTTCTGGCATTTTTAATTTTTAGTTATTTTTTTTAGTTTGAGATTTTTATAAAGGTGGTCCCCACAATGGCGTGATAGCAGGTTTTTGTCACATTGTAATATATACACCACCCACACACACGAGAGATGGATGTACACACCAGGCACAGGCAGCACACAGTAGCCATGGACACAGTTTATATTCAGTTCCCTTTGTGTGGCTTGAAATGTGGCGCGTTAAAGGAAGCTGGCTGTTGTTCCGACGCAGCGCGATGGGCTCGGATACGTCAACCCTCCCCGCCCTGGCCTCCCCCAGCTCCACCTGGGCCCCCCTTCGGCAGTCCCTGAAGGTCCTGTCTGTGGAGTTTGCCTTGTTGTCAGACAAAGCGGCCCAGCAGGTAAGAACGCATGCCAACACCTGCGATTCTGGATAATCTGCCTGCCTACCAACATACTTTTGTTTTTTTTTTTTCCGTATATTTTTGAAGGGAAGAAGAGAAGAGGACGATGTTGTGGAAAAGTTGAATCTTTTCTTGGACTTGTTGCAGTCATACAAAGTGAGTGCGTATAGTTTGGAGGGGCGGCGTACCTTCTGACACGACATATACTGCCAGGAGTAATACAAAAAAAAAGCAAAACAACATGAGTAGGGCTGCTTGGAAGGAATTCTGCTGAGCAACAATAAATGAGGGATGTGTAGAAGAGCAGTGAAGCAGTGTGTCCTTCTGTGTGCCTACAGAGGCTCAATAACAGGAAACTGGCTGAGAGCCCGCTGAAGGCTGGCCAGGCATGTGCCTGAAGGTCCTATGAAACCGGAATGAGAGGGCAATGAGATTGAGGAACACAGGAGTAGCACAGAGCGTAAATACAGGTAGCTGTTATGTAACGTTACCGGTTGATTTAACTAAATCAGCCTACCGTTTTGAATATTTAGGTTACATAGCTCTCTAAGGGATGACAGTATACTGTCTTAGAAAGCCCGATGTTCTTGCATGCATCAGAATAACTGGCACTTTCAACAGGGCATGTAGAGGCTGCCCAAGAGGATGCCTGAGGATCCTAAATCGCAGGTTGAAGCTGTGTATCTCGGCTCAGTGCATTTAGATAAATATACTACACCTAATTTTAACTGAACAGTCATGCAGGCAAATGATCACGGTTTCAGTTCATGTTTTTTTTTTTTTTTTTTTTGTTAAACTAAATTTCTCTAGGCATGATCACGTGACCCAGAGATGGTCAGAAAGAAAAATGACTTTGGGTACAAGTAGCAAAAGCTTGGGGAGAAGAAATGACAAAAGACAGATGTTTTTGGGAGCTTGGGGACATTGGAAGAACTGGAGCAGAGTTTGGGTTCAGATATTTGGGTTTGTTTTCTGGGGCAGAGAAGTAAAACGGAAGCCAGTCGTACGTAGCTGCCGCGAGGCACAGGAGCGAGAGGCGTCACTAGTTAGACCATATCCACGTGCCCAGATTCCAGCTTAAACACTCCAGTAAAATGGTTACGCTTACGGGGCTGATGTGTGTGTATGTGAGCAGGACCTGTGTGAGCGGCACGAGAAGGGGGTCCTCCACGAGCACCAGCGCGCCCTGCAGAAGTACAGCGTGATGAAGAGGCAGGCCATGACTGCCGCCGCCCAGCCCAAGGAGCAGGTGTCCGTCGAGCAGCTGGAGTCTCGCATCGTGCAGGTGCCTCCAGGGCTGGGGGGGAGTGATGGGTAACTCACCAAAGCAAACTCATAGATGCCCCGAAACAACAGGACGTCATTGATTGTTCATCCACGTTATAATGGGATGTTGTTTATACTGCATATGTTTATACTCCACTCCATTATAGTCCACTATACTCCACGGTTACACTCCACTCCACTATACTCCACGGTTATACTCCACTCCACTATACTCCACGGTTATACTCCACTCCACTATACTCCACTGTTTATACTACACAAGATTGGAAAATATCAGGATACCTCAGAGAGTCAAAGAGGCCAAAAACCCTCACTGCAGCAGGATGCAGATGACTTTACACTGACCCCCGCTGTGATTCACCTGATGATTCATTTGAACGATCGGCAATCGGCCTTCTCCACGCGCCCAAGGTCGTCACCGTATTTGTGGTTTCGCTTCCTGGCAAGGTCATAACCTCAGGTTGATTTCTGCAAACAGGAAATCCAGGCTTGACTCAGTTAAAATGCAGTTTTGTTTTTAATAGTTGTTTTTTTTTTGTAAATTTTCTCCTGCACAAAATGTGGCCAATCACAATTCAGAACGTGGTATGGGAGGGGTTATGCTGATGCATGACCTGGACCCCTGACAGCCTCAGTAACACTTATATCACAGCCCCTCCCCCCACCCTGAACGTGCAGGAAGGATCCGAAGGTTTGAGATTCAGACTAAAATTAGAAACTCTTCATTAAGTGGCTTCATTAAACGGTCTATTCTCCAACATACGCTGTCTGATGAACTTCCGATTAAAATGACAAGAGCCTAATGGTACCGCAGGGTTGTTTATTTTTCTTTGGGCGGGGTGGGGGGGGGGGAATTTAAAATTTTTTACCCCCGGTAGTACCCCTTGTAAGGTTTATAGCCTTTAATTAATAGTATTTTAGTGAGCTTAGTAGAGTCTGAGTCTGTAAACCCAGGATTATGGGGTTAAATGGTTGGATGGGTGCCAGGCTTCATGCCCAATGCCCCCCCTAACACCCATTTTTCTCTCCACCCTCTGCAGCAGGAGAACGCCATCCAGACCATGGAGCTCCGTAACTACTTCTCCCTGTTTTGCCTGCACCAGGAGACACAGCTGGTCTTCACATACCTGCCCATGACCTCACACATCCTGGGCTCCTTCGTCACCTCCCAGATTCAGGGCCACCACGAGGTGATTGGATGACATTGGTCCTGCCCCCAGCCTCCTTGACCACTCCTACCCTCTTGCCTCCCCTTTAAACTCTTGCAGAAGACCCTGCCAATTTACTGGATAGTTTTGGTCAAAATTGCAAATTGCAAAGTCATAGTCGAACACCTATTGTTAAGCCTTATATATAAAGTTATAAAATGTAGTTACAACTTTGTATCCATTGCAATTTACATATTTACTTAGTGAATCACTTTTGAGAGGGGGCGCCGTCCCAGACTGACATGCTCCTGACATCTCGCCTTCCAGATGGGTGAGGTCTGGAACGATCTTCGGCCAAAGCTGAGCTGCCTCTTCAAGAACAACAACAGCATTCCTTCTTCCCCGCTCAGCCCCCGACAGGGAACCCTGAAGATGCCCCTGGCCACCTGGTGACAGCAACTGGGCAATGCAGCCTCATACAGAAACACGACGTAGTCATATATATACACAGTACAGGAAAGGGAGGGTGATGGACATTCTGAGAAGTGTTCTGAGAAGTGTTAAAGTGTGTCAGGCACTATGCACAGCTGACTGCCGCCTCTCCAGGAGAACAGTTATGCAAATCTATACAAATAATGCAAGAACAGAATTTAAGAGCAAAATGTATCGCTTATAGAAGTGCTTATTTTTGAAAAGAGTTGTTTTGATTACTGTATGTATCGGGGACTTGTGCCAAACTGGAGGATTCATTCTAGTAGGTGAGGGATGAACTTGTAACAGTCATATGATTAAAAAAATATATTTTTTATATTATGTCGTAGATGCGTCAGAGGGGCGTGGTCACATAACTGTTGACCAATGTACCTCTGTGCTCACAGGAGAGGGAGAATGTCCATGGATGGAGAAAGGGATTCTGGGCCAGATTTTTCTGATAGTCAAAGTGATGTTTGATGCAGTCTAGCCCTAAAAACACTCAATTTAACGCACACTATAAAATGGACCAGTTGTTTTGGTAACATTGTAAGTTCCTTTGAAACCTTTATTGTCTGAAAACTTTGTTGGTCAGCGTTAAAGCCTGTCAGCATCTGCCTTCCCTGAACTGGATTTTTTTTATTATTTTGAAACACTACTTAAACATTTTCTTTGTATTTCGAGGCCCAAAATTTTCTGTGTGTAGCCGGGGGCAAAACGTTTTCAGTCCAGTCACAAAACACAGGTTATTTTTCACAGACAGCGTGACGCTGCTGTTGTCGCCACAGATTATTGTATGTTTTGATTTACGCATTCGCCAGGCGAGGGAGGTCAGCCATGAGTATAACGGCGCCGTTTGAGGTGAGCCAACGTGACCACACATGCTTAGACTCCAACGTAACGGGAAAGAATATCACTGGCACTGCATGAAATCTAGAGATGTTTTTCTGTGTGACTTGAAGTATGTATCTGGTTTAGCTTAAGATCTGTGAAATGTGACTGTTTGCACGGTTTGTTTTTGTTTGTTTGTTTTTGTTTTGGAAGGTTTATTTGATAATGTGCAAATAGCTTGTGTGTGATTTTTTCTGTGCATTCTGAAGTGCTGTAGCCCTCAGCATGCTGAATTTCTCTCATGATTGCAAGCTGGAATGCTCTAGCTATCATGTGCTGAATTTCTATCCTGATTTCAAGCTGAAGGTTTCTAGCCCTCAGCATGC
>JAABNX020000052.1:6380359-6390953 GCA_015163995.2 Mormyrus lacerda | reverse complement strand
GTCTCTGGCCCAAGCTTGGATAAGCAGTTGGAACAGGCATGGCAGGGACACCCTGGAAGGTATGTCAGTCCATCGTAGGAGTCACAGGGAAATTCAGATTCAAGAGAGTGTCATTTTATTCAGTTGAATATCCTCAAATGGAGGGAATTTTTAATGACCGCGAGTTACACTAGATGGAGCTCTTGAGCTGTGACTTTACATTCTTCGATTTCTGCCATAGTTTTTTTTTTTCTTATGTGTTCAGCTAAATTTCTGGACCAACATCTGTAAATGCTGTTTTCTCTGCTGTGCCAAGTGTGCGTTAGTAAGCAGTAGCTCGAAGCCAGTTTTTCTGCTTGTTTTCTGGTGACCTGTGAGTCTGTAAGACGAAAGCCCGTTAAAAACAATTCAGCTTCCTCACGTGTTTTGTTTTCCTTAACAAAACAATAAAAGGGGGAGGCATGTCTAAGACCAGTAATCCACATTGTAGGTCATGTGAAAATGTGCAATCATTCTCTCATTAAGGATTTATGGAAGGAAAACTGGCTTGATAATTTAACCGCTGACTCTATGATTAATGAGCAAGCTGGTGGTGGTACAGCGCAGTGTTATAAAGAAAGTGAAATATTGTCTTTTAATAGCTGAGATGACTTAAACTGTCAGTAATTCCGAAGCAGTGCGTAACGGGCAGTTATGGGACTATCTGCACTTCGCTTGAGAACATTGTGCATACGGCAGAATATCGTCTATTGTAGCCAGTGTTTGATGTTTATGTGGTTAAACAAATAATTGTTTAACACGCAATATCAGAAACAACAACAACATTGTGCTAGTGGGTATAAACAGAATATGCTGAAAATGATCAATGATACTGAAAAAGTATCCACACTTAAAGATAGATAACCTAAAGACTGCTGGCTTCGCTGTATATCCACTGAACAAGATGTCGACCCAAACTGCTGCAGTACAGAACACAGTAGATTAACAGGTCGAAAGCTTTGAGCTGCTTTGGATTTTAGTGTGAGGTGAAAGACTTAGCGTGTATGTAATTTCAGGTTAGTTGCCCATACGCCCATGATGGGGCAGTTAGTGACATATATACTCTGACATTCATTCTCCACTTGTAATGATTGGCTGCCACAGACTTCATTACCCATGAAAACTGAAATGTCCTGAATTTAATTGCTCAGTACTCTTGTTACTTGGACTATGAACGAGTAAATTACAAAAAAAAAAAACTTGTTCTGAATCTGGGAACAAAACCTGATTATAACCACATTTAAATAAAAGCATATACAATTATATATGAGACCTTCATTGGACCTTATGAAATTAATTATTATTATAATCAACACTAGCCTTATGAGATGCTGTAATGCATCTTATATGCACTATAATTCATCATGTATAATGCACTATAGATACCTTCATAATGCATTATAATCACCACAAGAATTATGGATGTTTTGTACTGTATTATAAAGGTATCTATAGGGCATTATAGATGACAGCTTTATAAGGCGGTCATAGTGCACAATATACATGGCTAAAATGTGTTACGTCTTTTTCTAAATATTTATGCCCATGTTTATAATGCTCTATGAATGCATTATAATGCAGTATGAGTGTGTTTATAAATTACTAAAAACATGCCCATAAGTAAAGTACTACCATATTTTTATACCACTCTTACCTGATCATTCCCAACGTTTAAAACAAGATTTACAATGAAATAATTCCCATTACAATTATAATTTCAATTCATTAATAATATGCCCTGGCCTATGGTGAATGTAGTTTATGTAAATAAATGCCCTTCACATTATTGGTTACATAGTTAATATCCCTGTTAAATCAGATTTAAAGCCAAAATTGAGCTTTTTGAAGTCAGATTATTCCATGAAATGGAATTTTGAAACCTAATTATTGCAGGATTTGCATACATTTATGATGCCATTGAAAAAAAAGAAAGGTTTACATACATTTGTTAATGGGCCCTTTTTTGTTTCCTTGGGATAGTGGGGGCTACTTTATAACCAATACTTTCTTGCAATCATTGTATATTGTGTTCTCCTACAATGAAACAAAGGACTCAAAAGCAAGGGCTAATACACTGTTCAGCAGAGTCATTTGCATTTGAAGGCAGTTTATTGATTTAAGTGTGAAATTGCAGGACACATTGACCTATTTTTATGTATTGCATTTGTTGGTCATGAAGTCTATTGGCATTAAGTCAATTAGACGTTGCTGTAAAGGATTCCCCAAGCAGTGATGAGTGACAGTTTCTTTGTTGCAGTCTAGCCTGGTATGTAATGTTGAGAATGACCAACGTTGCTAAAAGATAAACGCATGGTATCAGCAGTCTATTGGGATTTTACACTTCGGGTAAGCTTTTCCATGCCTTTGGGGATAGCTGGAAGGATGTATGTAAATACCAGTCAATTAAGACAAACAAATCATCTGTAAAGAATGGTAATGTGGCTTTAATTGATTTGTTAAATCACTCCTTCAATCTCATGACTACCGCAATCTCAAAACTACTTTGGGAGTTGGGGCATGTTTGCAGTAAGTGAAAATCAGAAAATCAAACCGCAAATGTTTTTTTTTACAACCAGAAATGTACACGTTACAGTTCTACTCAATAAATGATCATTCTTGACGAGTAAGACTATGTGCATTGTTAGGCTGCTGTGTGTTTATTACGGGATGTGAATTGTAGCTGGAACTTGGTTCTATCCATTAAATGCATTTTAAAAAACATGATGTTTGAGTATAAAGTGAGTTGCACTAGTATCCAGTATCTGGATTTTAGGAAGACGAAGGTTTGCTGACTAGATAATTAAAATCTTTATATATTCAACATTGAACTGTCAGTTGGTCACCACTTGGTGGTGAATTAGGTCTATGGATCTGGACATTGCCATCAATGGCCTAAAGAGCTGAGATGCTAATGGGGAGAGAAAGGAGGATGAGTTTTGATTAACCTCTGGAGGAACATCTCTGATGTACTATGAAAAAGTCGAGTAATGTTGATAATGACCGAGGAATTTGTCGAGGAACTCCTCCTGTTGTCTCGTCGGAGAAGCCATGCTGGAAAATAGACGGAATGTATTGTTGCAAATGAACTAGCTGGTTTTGTTAAAAAGCCACTTAATGAACAGTGGCAGGCATGTGTGAGATCTCAGAGTTTTGAAAAGCCGCATACATGGTTCGGAAAGAGGCAGCATCTCTTCAGAGGTATTCGAGGTTCGACGGCAAAATAACTCACTCTACATGTTTAGAAACTGATTGAAACTGATATGCAAAGATAGGGAGAGATATCTGTTGCATGCTGGGGAACTGCATTAACGACACGCTCTGTGCAGCTGCCACTGTATCCCATTAGGCTGATCTGTGTCTATGTACTTGGTGTTGAGTCAAAGCCGCTTAAGCTGGGTGACAGATTCACCCAGAGGTGTGTATTGTGCTCACTCTTGTTCCTGATTTTATGGGCATCATATGAAGGCAGCAAAGGCCCGGCTATCTATGGCGGCTTGGATGTGCTTTTGCAGAGGCTGTTATTAATATGATTATTTCCCTTCTAGCTTGAAAAAGCTACATTTATGTTACACTTATGAACCCAGTATTCCTCTCTGATGGTTCCACACCTAAACAAATTATCCCATATCTCCATTATTTTATTGAACGCGCTAAAAAAGGTGAGAGACAGAAAATCGGACAAATAAATTTGTGTATTATACACGTTTACGTTGCTAGACTGCCTTAAGGTGTGTGTAAGTGGATATTGATGCAGTGAAGCAATCCTTGACTATCCTAAGGCAATTTGATTAAAATAGATGCGAGATATCTGAGTACATACACACAGAAGAACCTTCAGGAGTATTTCAGCATGCTAGGTCTTCTGTGAACTGTGACGGAGCAGAAAGAAAGTCTGTCTATGGAAGAATGTTCAGCAAAGTAAAATGTAACTCTGGGCCTGTAATTTCACTGGTGTCAGGCTCCTAAGGAATGCATTTAAAGTTGGTTGCAAATTTAGCCGCATTATCTACAGCTTGGTTCACGCAGCTATCAGAGCGAAGCCCCGTCTGTCAAATATGTGGAAGTCTTTCCATGCGAATTCTTCGATGATGGCCTGCAGAACCGTGTCAAAAACTTTCTCACATGAAGTGCTTCTTCCTGCCAGAGGCAATTTTCCACTAATTGCATTTTTGCTACATTCATTAGTTAGATTATTTAACCAAACGCTATCTTTTCCATAAGCCTGCATATATTTTAGCTAATTAATCTCTATCCAGGACTTAAAGGGACTGCCTAGCTTAACAAAGTGTTCAAATACCACGGTCTGAGAAAATATACACCTCAAACTCATAAATTTTATCAGTTTATCATAGGTCATCAAAAAAATTTATTAGAAAAAGTCTCCTCATCATCTGCTACAATGGACCAAAAAGTATGAAGTATTCTGCAAATCATACATCAAACCTGATTTCAGATGGAAGCTATTAGCATAAAATCACCCCAGAATGCACTGAGAATCAGATTCCTGCAGCCATATCGACTGCTGGCTTTTCCCAAGAAGAACGTGTGAGGCGGCCCCGTTTGCATTTTTATAAGGCTTTTCTGTTGTTTAAACGCTTTAAACACATTTCAGATACAGAAACGACTTGTTCAGATACATAAATCCCAGCAAATCCCTCAGTTCAGTTCTCACCTGCCGACTTTCCTGTCGGCGACTGGGAGGGGAAGATTTGTTCAACAGTATGTGAATATGTTAATTCCGCTTCTCCGTAGAGAGGGAAGTGTACCAGGCTGAAGGCTTGGCTTTCTCCCGTGAAGGACTATGAACAATAAACATCATTAGCAGTAGCAATTATGTTCCTCCTGTCCTCATTCCACACTTCTCACTATATATGGCAAATCAAGCTGTTCAGACTTGTTTTTCACCAGAGATGGATAGTTCAGGTCCAGAAAGTAAAAATCCAGACCAAGATTTTGTTTCAACCAACCAGTCGAGTATAAAGAGTCACAGTCATGGAGTGCTTAACTGGTTGGTTGAAACAAAATCTTGAACTGGATTTTTACTTTGTGGTCCTAAACTATCCGCTTCTGCTTTTCACTGCCAGTGGATCCAAATCACTGGCACGAAAGATTTCTGTGCGAATGTGTGCAAATGTCCTGCATGTTCCCCAAACTGACCCAGCACACGTGATTCAATTCCGGAGCTCTGTGTGAAGCATCAGAGGGTTGGATGAAAACAGCATTTACCCTAAAAACAGATCTGGGCCAGGGGTATGTGTAAAGGGAACAATGTTTCTGACTGTGACATTGGTAATCCCCTGCCAATCTACTAGATACGCTGTGGGAAGATATATAAGTGGATGTTTGTGTTTGGGCTGAAATTAAAACTAGCACTTGCAGTCTGGGATATAACTTTTAATGACTTTTATGTTGCAGTTGGTGCTTTGTATGTTTACAGCTTATGGACAGGCAGACAAGGCAGAATAGTCCACTGGGATTTACATTTCTCTAGCTTGCTTTTATTTCCTTCAATTATTTTATGCGTACACTACCAGTCAAAGGTTTTTGCACACACACACAAGATTGTCTACAATTTACATGTTACTCACTTAGCCTATACTAAAAATACATTCAATTCTTTGCTAACAAATACAGAATGTTCACCATCTGAGTACCTTTATTAGCCAGAAAATGTCATATTTTTGGTTCATCAAAGTAACCTCTTCTAGCAGTTATAACAGCAGAGACAATATTGTGGTATTCATTCTACAAAGGACATGCACTGTTACATAAGCATTCCATGTTATAAAACAAGCTGTTTTATATGGCTTATATTTTCATTTATAGTTTCCAATGCTTAACAAGAATAAAAAAGTAGTTTATAAAATTAATGGGAACATGTTAAAGACATGTGGTGTGCAAAGACTTGGGACTGGCCTTTTGATAATCAGGTATATAGCTAATTGCTAACTGCTGTGTTTTCTCTAACTTAGAGATTACAGAAAGAGTTACCCACCCACGTCCCCCGGGCTTAAACCCTCTGAAACAGTGTTTCCGGCAGACGAATGTACCGCTGACTATTCCAAATCAATAAACTAATGGCGTTAGAAGTCTGGACATGCAAAGTTCGATATAAATGTTTCATAATAATGTTCTTGGAACAGAAACATGTCTATACGCATAATAAAACTGATGAAATGCACACGTAACACTTTCTCATTAGACAAAAATGGTATTATTGCATTGATTTGACCTTTCCTAAATGTCTAGACACAATTCAATTAAGCAGCCGTATCTTGGAAGATCTGGAATAAGGGCTCTGTGGATGTAAAACTCATTTTCCTGTAGACGCTCGTATCGGCTTTAACCACATCAGTCCGAAAGGTTGGGTTAGTGGCCCTCAAGTAAAAGTCAAAATCATTTTAAAATCAATAATTTCCCATTTCACTGTGTGGCTTAATAACATTTTCCACTGGTGTGTGCAAATATTCTGTAATTAATTTGCAAGAGTAACGAATAATAAAAAAAAAGATGCCCAATTGCTGGATTTAAAGATCTTTACTTTTATCATTTTATTTGCTTATTAGGAGCGGAATTTGTTGTTGTTGTTAATAAATAATTTAAATAATAGTAGTAGTGGTGGTTGTAGTAGCAGTGGTAGTAGTAATAGTAGTCGTAGTAGTAGTGGTGGTTGTAGTAGTAATGGTAGTAGTAATAGTAGCCGTAGTAGTAGTGGTGGTTGTAGTAGTAGTGGTAGTAGTAATAGTAGTCGTAGTAGTGGTGGTTGTACTGTAGTAGTAGTGGTAGTAGTAATAGTAGTCGTAGTAGTGGTGGTATTTTGCCAGCTAACCGGAAGGGCTAATTAAGAGATAAAATGAAAGATAACTAAATATAGAAAATCAGAGCTATGCCTATGTGTGTTCTTACTGCCTTTATAAACACCAACAGTATAATTTAAAGGGGACTTATTTTGCTTTTTAATTTTTCCTTTAGTCTGATATAAAGCTTTATGTGCATGTAAATGGTCTGCAAAGTCTTAAGGCCAAAGTACATGCCAAAAAGAGTAACTATCACCACAAAAAACACTGAGCTTCATTCACCAGTATTTTGTTAAGAATTCTCTTAAATCTGTTCCTACGAAATTCAAGAACAACTCATCAGATTCATGACGTGTTCTTAAGTAGCAGAATTGTTCGCACCTTTGTTCTTAAGAATGGTGAATCCCACGTCTTCATAACTGAAAGCGCGCGCCAGTTTGTCCTAATTAGCATAAGGAAACGCCCTGCAATTTCCCATAAAAGGGCATGAGACTGTAGGGCCGTGTGCAAGGAATGGCGAAGAGACGCGCAGGCTGTGAGCCGCTTGGTGCTAAGAGGAAAAAAACTTCACTGAAGTAGAAGTATTAATACAGTAAAATCCCGTTATAGTGAACTTGCTTTTAACGGAATGTCGTCTATAACGGACAAAGTCTGCTGGTCCCGGCCACGCCTTTAAGAACATGCGGAGAAATCATCGGATATACTGGAGTCACACATAACGGAATTTCGCTTATAACGGATAAACAATGAAAATTTGGTCCTACACTTTTAGCTGTAGTTTTGTTCAGCTATAATGGACATGCCGGTGAAATTAACGCAGATACATAGTCGGGATTATTAATAGTCACACATCTGGGCAGGTAAAGTTGGATTACTACATGTACAATATAATAATCTATACCACAAGTGTGTCTGCTGGGAAGTTGCATGAGTGAATGGTGCCCTGTAGTTCTGTTGGGCCCTGTAGACCTATTTATAATCCGCATAATCGTTTTAAATGTAAAAATTTTTACATTTAAAAATTATTTTTTATATTTTACTTTTATAAATTATTCAAATACTATCATTTTATGAACTTTAGAATGAACAAAACTGCTATAACCGATTATCTTGAACAAACTATCATTACTCAAATGTGCGTACGAATGGTCTTGAGTGTGCGTAGATTCTGTTCTTAGAGCTCTAAGAACAAATTCAGATAAGAAAACATCGGTGAATGTCAGAATCTTCGTACAAAAGTGCGTACATGGGGTTTAAGAACATATTTGTTTCGTAAAAACGGTTGGTGCATGAGGCCAACTGTTTCTAATCTGCCTGAAACACCTCATTGGAATTCCAGCTCTTACTTCTGTGACATTGTGAGATCACCTTGTAACACGTTCCATATTGGCTGCCCACTTGCATACAGGCTGCAAGATAGGGGTGTAATGGACAAGCTGACCAGTCAGAGCACTTTGGGGGTGAATCTTAAGGTTCCAACAGACTGAGTTATAGACAGAGTGAATAGAGATGTACAGTATGAGAAAAATAATGTGTTTTTGGGACAACGAAGCATGTAAATCTGTTCTACTAGACCACCAAAAAAAATATGAACAGTGAAAATGAGCATAATAGGGCTGCTTTAATTTTATGAGATTCATTACCTGTCATATAGTTAGGATGATTTGCACCATGTGAATGAAGGAGGGAGGTAACATAAAATAGACGGTAGCCCTGACATCCATTAAAACCAACAGGAACTTCTGTCTCAGATAAAGCATTTCAATAATTAATGGTATGGTATGAAAAGAAAAATACACTTTCGCTTTTTTAATCCCAAATTGATTTAATAAATGGTGGTACTCCATAAAACATGAACATTAAAAGCAAACCTTTTCACAGTCAGGGTTGAATAAAGCATAAAATCTGATTTATTCCAAACACAACAATAAACACTAACACACATTTTTGAAATTAGAGAATGTTGTGTTTACCTGAGGTGCTAATGAAAAAAGAACAGTACACAAACGTCGTGTCCCTCAAAAGTGAAAAATGTTTCACGACCTACGGACTGTAGAGAGTGGAGTTGATGTGGTTATGGCAACGCAACATTGCTGTTGACTTTTATATGTATATAGTACTTGGTTATGTGAGTATATTGAAAATGCCGCATATAACCAGTGAATGTGATAGGAGCTATGCCTTACCAATATCAAATACATACTGCAAACTAGGCATTAATAAATCAAATATTTCAGTTAATTTTAACAGACATGATATTGTCATTATCATCGTTAGTAATATTAAGATTTATCTACAGAATTGTTTCTGTTGCTTTAAGAGAAAGACAAACGTTTTGCATAGAGGAGCAAATCATAGCATGAAATAGGAATGCAGCAGATCGGAAATACTGTTTAAAATATGCAGAAACAAAGAGACATCAGTCAGAAATTGATGAACCTATGCAAAGCGAGATAAACAGTGGGCAAATAAAGAGTATGGTTTGAGCAGGAAGGTGCCCGGAATATTTGTCCTTCTTTGTTGACTGACATTGCTGCGGCACACTTTCCAAGCATGGTTAAAGGAAGATAGGAAGCTGACTATCAAGGTCCATTTCCTTGAGGGTCTTGGTGACTTGTACAGGCATGAAAACACTCCAGAACCTGGCATGTGCTCTTGCGCTCTCATCCTGGGGACCTGGGGCGATTCTGCAGCCAGAGTTAGTGCAGCAACCAGCTATTTATGCAGTCGTCAGGCAGTTTGTGAAGGATGAGCATCTGGTACAAACGTAGAAACCAGTCAAGTGACCCCAAGAACACTTTTTGTCGAGTTCCACGTGAACCCTGACGGCAGTCTAGAGCGGCTGTACATGAATAGGGAGATCATATTCTATTCTTGTCACTGGGTGGTATTTATTAAATAATTCTTCCATCAGTCAAATGTTTGTATTTGCATTATAGTTTGCTAAATAAATACCTTTTATTGGATTTGTGACAGATACAGCACCTTCCCTGCCTAACAACGTGATCATTGTATCGACTCTGTATTGGGCAAATTTTCAATAGTGATTATTAAAAAATGAAACGATGGAACTCGTAATGGCTGAAGGATGAATTTAATTTTCCAAGAGATATTATCCCGAAAATCACTGTGTTTTCAGCCCGCTGCTTCACTTGGACAGCTGTGGTCTGTGATGTGGTCCCTTTTGCTGCAATGTCATTGGCCAATCTTCACAAGACCATCACCAATGGGTTCAAAAATAGCAGAGGCCCCTTTTGCAGACCAACTGCACCTGGCATATGTCAGTATCCTGCCTTTCCAACCTCAAGCCTTCAGCCAATAGGAAATACAGGCTGGAAACTGGAAAAGGACCCACCGTAAGATGCTTTGCAGACCCTTGCATTGCGACTCATTCAATTGGCAAAGTATGTACGTTTGAGCACACTTACTGTCGATAGATCTTTATTTTCAGTGTATGGCTGGGTATCATCAGCCAAACCACCATCAAGTTAAAATAACCTTTGCAAAAAAATCTGAATAGGAGCTGACATCGCATTCCCTGTGCAATACACGATAATTCATCTCATTCAAACTGAGTTTTAAGCCAATTGGGATGTAGCAGAAGACTACATTCCTCACTCAATGACCAAGTTCAGTTCCTATGACTAGGTCGTTAAGCGAATTGGTCGATAAGCGATATTTCAAGTATACTGTACTGGTGGTGGGTGTGTGTCAACCTTCTTTAGATATTGTTTTGATGCCACCATTTATAACATTTTGCATATTTATGAATGTTTAAA
>JAABNX020000052.1:6360921-6375052 GCA_015163995.2 Mormyrus lacerda | reverse complement strand
GAAGACCACATGAAGTTTGGAGTTCTGTAGCTATCGACTCTGCAGACAGCTGGTGACTTCTGTGTGCCTCAGCATGCATTGTCCCCGATCTGTCATTTTACACGGCCTACTACTTTGTAGCCGAGTTGCCGTTCTTCCCAATTGCGTCCACTTTGTTGTAATGCCACTAACAGTTGACCATGGAATATGTAGTAGTGAGGAAATCTCACGAATGGACTTATTGCACAGATAGCATCCTATCACGGTACCACTGTGAGCTCCTGAGAGCGACCCATTCTTTCACAGATGTTTGTAGAAGTGGTCTGCATGCCTAGGTGATTGATTTTATACACCTGTGGCTATGGAAGTGATTGAAACACTGAATTCAATGATTTGGAGGGGTGTCCCAATACTTTTGGCAATATAGTGTATGTAATCATTTCAGAATACATGCTATAAAATCACATGCTGGTAATGGGAATGACTTTTTCGTCAATCACGTTTATCATAATTTATCACAAATTTATCTTAGGTGTGAACTCTTTGACTGGTGAGCACAAATAACCTATTAATGAGGAATGCCTCAAGGTCAGAAGACTTTACCTACATTTCAATTTTCCATACCTCAGCAAATGATATGCATCCAACTTTAACTTTCATTTTAATTCCAAACACTAATGTGGAAACAGAGAGATAACAGGGCAAAACTCATAATAATTTTCAAGAAACAATTTCAGAATTAAAACCTCCACAGAGGCAAAATTGCTTCATCAACACCTTACCTTAACTTTAATTAAAAACATTTCTAGAAAAGAGATAGGAATTACAATTACCACAACATATATAATGCAACACTGCTTTTTCATTGCAGGTTGTAGACATGGTGCAGGTGTGACTTACAGCAATTAAAAATGTGCATAAAATATTACCATAAATATGAGGCTTGTCGTGAAAAAAATGTTTTAATTTTTAAATGGGTCGGCCTTGTTTCGATGCCTTCAGTTCGTTTTGAATCCTCTCAAAGGCAAGTTATTAGTGCGCAGCTGGATACAAGAACATGTGTCTATCCGAAACATGAAGAGTAATCTATAGCATGCTAGATAAGGTGATGCTATTGATTAAAACACTGGATACTAAGTCCTGCTGTTTTCACCCTCAATCAAACATGAAAACCAAAACCTGCTAAACTGTCTACAGTGTCTTAAATTGTTTCCATTACCATGTCATGCAAGAAGTTGTAGATTAAACAAACAAACAAATGAATAAATGTGGTCTGGTTCAGGACATCCCCTGAATTATGCAGGATCGCACCTGTCGAATTGTCATATTCCACTCAGCTTCATGAATGTCACCGAAGAGGTGCTCATTTCAAAGAAGCACTGGCGCCATGGGGATGGTCGGTAGGGGCGGGGCCATTCCTTGGCGTGGGGTGGTGGCTGAGGCCCCTGGACAGGGTGCCAGTCCATAATGGGGCGAAACCTCAAAGAGACAGACAAGACGTGGGTGTAAGACTCCCGGCAGGCGTAAGGTGATAGCGCTACTCACTGAGTCACTATGCAGCTCTGAGAAATTAATTTAAAATAAAAATTCTATATATAACATAGATAAAGTACATTGCTTGTCACTGTGATGTCTCCGATGTATGTTTAAAAAATGGATTAATAGAAAAGTGCAGAGTGCTTTACCGCTCCGGTGTGTTAATTTAAGCCTTTGTGATTTAGTGCTGGCTCTCAAGTGATGGGGGAAATGAAGCTTTAAAACCCAGAGCAGATGGGATTATCAGCAGCCGCCAATCACAGGGTAGCGCCGCCCTGGAGAACCGGACATAACTGGTTGGGCATTTACAGCACCTTGCAATTCCACCCACTGCCAAATTCAAAATGTGTCCCTGGTGTTCATTACTTAACCTCTGCCCTAAGGGGAACAGTGCTCTCCTTAATGGAACAGGTACCTCCTTAGGGAAACAGCTCCCTCCTTAGGGGAACAGGTCTCTCCTTAGGGGAACAGGTCCCTCCTTAGAGGAACAGGTCCCATCTCTCCCCTAAGGGGAACAGGTCTCTCCTTAGGGGAACAGGTACCTCCTTAGGGAAACAGCTCCCTCCTTAGGGGAACACGTCTCTCCTTAGGGGAACAGGTACCTCCTTAGGGAAACAGGTCCCTCCTTAGGGGAACAGGTCCCTCCTTAGGGAAACAGACCCCTCCTTAGGGGAACAGCTCCCTTCTTAGGGGAACAGCTCCCTCCCCTGCCCTAAGGGGAACAGGTCTCTCCTTAGGGAAACAGCTCCCTCCTTAGGGAAACAGACCCCTCCTTAGGGGAACAGCTCCCTCCTTAGGGGAACAGGTCCCTCCTCTGCCCTAAGGGGAACAGGTCCCTCCTTAGGGAAACAGCTCCTTCCTTAGGGGAACAGCTCCCTCCTTAAGGGAACAGGGCTATTCTTAGGGGAACAGGTCCCTCCTTAGGGGAACAGGGCTATCCTTAGGGGATCAGGTCCCTCCTTAGGGAAACAGCTCCTTCCTTAGGGGAAGAGCTCCCTCCTTAGGAGAACAGCTCCCTCCTTAGGGGAACAGGTCTGTGTTGTTACATGATGTTATGAAGAATCAGGTCAATTATATGTTTTACATTAATTCACTTTCTGTTGTATACAGTTCTGGGGGGGAGAGTGACCTGGATGAGCCTTGAGTGGGATAAATTGGTGGAAAATTGAAAGTACTTTTGCAGAACTTTATCCCAGTTACTCCAGATACTTATTTAATCGCCCAATATATGATATTTGTAAGCATTCTTTGACAGGATGAGAATAATGGATCAGGAGCAAGTTATATACAAGAATTTATTCTGTCAGTCAGGTACTGGTTAAAACCATAACAATTCCATGTTACTTTTTGTTATTCTAATTTAGGGGATCAGGACAAACAAAAAAGGAGAAATTTACCTGAAATAAATTAGCTGAATAGAACTAATCTGCCAAAAGAGTGTCAGAGAAGTCAGTGGTGCCGCTGCCATTCGTGTCAATAGACACAAATCAGTGCCGACAAAGGCGATGCGATCATGGCATGTGCACACTTTGCAATGACGATGCTGAAACGATATATCATGCCGCCTTAATTGCTACTCATATTCCATTTTCTTCTCGCGGTTCTTACCATTTCATGGAGGAGCTTGAAGTGCCGCGCAGTAGCTCGCGATAGTTTACCGCAGTCGGTGTTCGCAGGCGTGTTAGCGGTGGAGCACCAAGAGAAGGTTCATGTGCTTCGTTTGAGCTCCAGTTCCCAGCCCCTCGTTCGCATCTAGAGAAGCAAGCGGTTTGTTCTGTGTCAAGTGACTTCAGAATGCAGCCTGTTTCCTTGAGACGTGGCTCTCCTTGAAATTGTGGCAACTCTGGCCTTTTGTAGACAGTCTCCTGTACTGATAGCAGAGGTCGCTGTCACCTCAGGTCATCTGCACAGAGCAGGAACAAGATTCTTGACGTGTGTATAAATTGTGTGCCTTTTTAAAGCCTTTTAGATGATAAGGTTTTCCATTAATACAAATGTCAAATAGCCTTCACCTTTTGTGATATTCCTTTTTGAACCGCGAGCAAAGTAAGATATTTTATTCACGTGGTAGCTATTTAATGATCATGATTATTAGAGCTGTCATGATCAGCCGATTTACGCTCGATTAATGAGTTTTACAAGAGCGTCGCATAAAATTCGCCTTCTTTGCAATATGGCAGAAGAAGACGGCGCTAGCAGATGAGCATCCAACAAATGGGCGAAAGCCTCCGTCGTGTGGAAACGCTTCACATTAAAAATGTAAGGAAATGCCGACGTTTCGGAAGAGTGTCAGGTTTGAGGGTTAGCGATAGATAATTATAAGCGACACTGATCAGCCATAATATTAAAACACGGGAGCATCTCAACACATATATTTACACATGAAAACATTATAACACATACATAAAATAAAACGTAAAACATGACGGATATGTCTAACAGCGGCTACTTTTATTTGTACAACATGAATAGTCATATGATAGGTGATAAATGGCCAGTCATATATTATTGGCCAAATCCCAATGGTCATAAACTGGTGGCTCGACCCACTTGATAAAAATGTAGTTGAGGAAGGAGCTAAAAGTGGCCTGGAATATCAAAACCGGCTTGATGCGCCGTCGCTCTTGGGTGCAGGTCCCCTTTAAGGTCTGCGCAAAAACATCATCTTATGCTTATAAAACTTTACGTGCTTTTTAAATAACGGCTTTTACGAAATATTAAGTCAAAAAAATATTTAAATAATGTATATGAATTAATACTTACACTTAGCAATGCTAATACTTTTGAAGTACAATATAGCTTCATTTAGTTACTATTTTCATGAACAAAAAAAGGAACACTGTTGTACTCAAAATAAAGCTTGTATTTTAGATATAACATATACATCTTATACCTAATAAATGTCAATTTAAGACTAATAATTGGGAATTTTACTTTTTACAGATTTTTCTGAGGGGATTTATACCCACAAATGTAATTTATATAGGTCTACAATCTTAAATACCCGGATCGGTTCTTAGTGGCAAACCTCATAAAAACTCCCCCTCTGTATACTAGACTATACATTATTAAAACAACCGTTGACGCTTGGAGTTTGATTTAAAATGTTATTACTGATGCTGTCAGATCTGTGTAAGTTTTTCTAAATTTATGGCTCTGTAATTTCAGTTCCGTGTGTCAAAGGGGTATTGGATTATTACAGATTTCAGATTATTACAGTCTTGATATCAGTGCTGTGGTTATGCATTATTTGTTTTATCTACATTCAATGGTTTGAAGGCTTTTGCAGAATCTTTTACTTTTCTCCCAGAATGCCCTATTTTCTCTGGTTATTGATGTGCTCCTGAAAACAGTTAGACACTTTGGAATTTTTTAGGCCATTTTAAATTGTAAGCACAGAAAGCTTTTTTTTCCACCCATGAAGTTGTTTTGTTTAACGTTGTAATGAGACCTAATTAAGTTATAAAGGACTCCATGGCTTTTGTTATATAACCAACGTGGCCCTTTGTTTTTTCTGGGGACTTGGACTCGTTTTACATTGTTCAGTCATGCAATCCCTTATCTCGAAAATCTGACTGGAGGGCACCGCGACCTCTTGAGAGGAAATAAAAAGATAATCACAGGAGTTTTCTTCGTTTGTGCGTGGGCCATTTGAATAAAAATAGTACTGTTCAGAGGCGTGGAAGCGAGAGTTGGGAGATTATGTCACTACCCTGGAGTTAGCGGCCATGGAACTTCCCTAATTATGCAGGTTTCGGAGCCTGCCTCATGTGCGCGGCGCATCAGGGCTTTCCTACCCCGATCTAATCGTGAAATTAGATCAGCCAGGAAAAGGAGTACTGAATGTGACTTAGTGCAAGGTTAGAGCACAGAACATGTCATCATCTGTGGAGTGAAGCCTTTCAGCTCACTACATGGACAGTCCGCTATCTGAGCATATACAGGCCGGCCACATAAACATGGCAGATGCCATAACTACAGGCTTCAACAAATTCAGAGTCATAAAACCAAAAGCCGGAACATTCCCTAATACAGGCCTTTTAATAAACATTAATGGGGCCACTGTGAACAACACGCCACCGCAATAATAAAAAGAACAACAACAACCATCTTCAGAAACTGCTTATCCTATGCTGGGTCACAGAGGGTCTGGAACCTATAGGAACAACCCAAGATGGGGTCCCAACCCGTCACAGGGCGCCAACCCATCACAGGGCACACCAATCAACCTCAGCATATTTTAGGACTGTGGGGGATACTCAGAGCACCAGGAAGAAACCCCACGACAGCACAGGGAGAACATGCAAACACACGGAATCCCAGCAGAGACTCAAACCCACGTCCTAGAGGTGTGAGGTAGCAGTGCTGACCACTGCACCCCCCTACAACAACAACAACAATAATAATAATAATAATTTAAGAATAATCCTGGTTCCTTCAGCTTCTCTCCTTTGACTTCACCCAGCTGGACTTTCCTTATTGGGTAATTAGCTCAGTTAGGCCTCATTAACTGAGAGGCCATTAGATTAGTGGTTTATAATCTATTGTTTTAAGAACATGATAGGCTACTCAGACTACGCTCCATACCTTCTCTCACCCTGCTAACTCACAATAAATATTGTCTGTATAAATGTATACCTTGAAATAAAAAAAAATATATAATATTTCAAAACAGGATAATATTTCAGAATAATAACATTTAGAAAACAGCATATATAAAAGATAGGTCAGCGTAGAATAAGACCAGTATGCTGTGGTGGACAGCAGGCGGCCCCAGTGTCGACCTGATGAAACGTCTTTGGGATGAACTGGAACACAGAATTAGAGCAAGAGCAAGACGGGCCTTTTCAGCCCTGAAGCCTACCAGGCATTTAAAGGGGCGTAGCGAACATGCGGAGAGACGCGGAGAAGCTGCATTATTACACTGTGCCGTAACTCCTGATGCCTCACCACTAATGAATCAAACAACCGGAGAGGTTTGTCATTTAAGAGAGTGGACAGGAGTGGCGTAAACTGAGTGGCCTCCTCTTTATTATTCGTTTTTATGTAACCGTCTAATTTATGACCCATTTTTAAATTCCAGAGTGAAATGTCTTAATGTTTTAAAAGCCCACTATTTTAGCCTGATTAGTGCAGATGTGAGGGGGCAGCACAGTAAGCCGACAGCAGCAGGGCTTGGGGCCGTTTCAGTTCAAGTTCCAGTACTGGTTCCAGTTCTGGTTCCCTGTGTGTGCGGTTTGCATGTTCTCTCTGTGTTTTTCAGGATTTCCGTGACTGTAAGCTTTCGCTAACAGCAGTGGACACGCTTTTATGAATGAATTGCCTTTGGCTGTTGCTTGTTTCTTAGCGTACATCTTTTTAATTCCGAGCCGCACACCACTGTACTACGAACACTATGTGCAGGTCATCCTCCAATTTTTCATACTCCACAGGAAGCAAAAAGAGTTCCAGACTCTAAAAGAGGGCAAAACTTAGGCCCTCTGTTGATCAGCCCTCCTGTGTATAAACATGGCTTCATTTCAATGACCCCCAGTCCTCAGCAGAGCCTATGAAAATAGCAGTTTGGTTGTCCTCCGTCTGTGGATGTGACACATAAACCTTAGATGAATAGTCATGTGACATTGAAGTAACAAATTGGAGCAAGAGGGTATGGCAGCAAAACTCCACCACCTCTCTGGTAAGGAGACCTTATCCTACATCTGTGATGAGTTGTTGTTTTACTCTGCCATTTCTCACATATCTGGCTTAAGAGGGCGAAGTGTCACACCGGTGAAAACAGGCAATATTTTGGTTCCTATGAAAACATCCTAAACAGGATTCTTTGTTTCTGGAAATTCAAGATGAATTGCATCAAAATGGAGATGAATCCTTAATTGAGATTCAGTGGAGTGGCACGATGGAATTTGGGGGCGGGGGTGCAATGGTTAGCACTGTGGCTTCACACCTCTGGGACCCGGGTTTGCGTCTCCGCCTGGGTTACATGTGTGTGGAGTTTGCATGTTCTCCCTGTGTCGTCATGGGGTTTCCTCCAGGTACTCCAGTTTCCCACCCCCACAGTCCAAAAACATGCTGAGGCAAACTGGACTTGCCAAACTGTGCATGTTTGCGTGAATGTTGTGTTTGTGTGTGGCTTGACACCCCATCCTGGTTTGTTCTTGCCTTGTGCCCATAGGGTCTGGGCCCCCCCTCAACCCTGAATAGGACAAGCAGTTAAAGAAAATGGATGGATGAATTCTTGAATGTCCATGCTGTTAAATCTCCAAGTCCAAAAGTATTTAGCTAAAACATGCTGGTGTTGTAACATATATTTGGGTATCTTTTTGAAACAGCAACAGACCCAAAGTAGGACCAGGTCAACATTCAATTTGTTATACATAAAGCTGTGCATTGGTTAAGCCCCAAGGTCACTGAAAAGCCGCTATGGAAGGTTTAGTGTGTCTCAGCCTGGTCCTCAACCTGGTCTTATTAGGACAAAGATGGGACATAAGGGGCTGGATCCAAGTGGACCAGGCAGCAAAGAAGTAGGAGCAAGTGATGGGACTTCAGGCTGGATGAAATGTTGTATAATCCTATAATACACAGCACCAGAAACAGAACAAAATATTACAGAGCTGAGATTTTAGCAGCATGTCTGCTATAGTAATACAGTAATACAGTAATCAGAATTAGAATCGAGTTTATGGGCATATACATTCACACGTAGAAGGAATTTGTTTTGGTGGTTGGTGCCACACGTCGAGAGATGAGGTGGTTAATATATAAATATATATACATAGAGTATGTACAGGTACTAATATAGTCAGTGAATGTGGAATATGAGACAGCAGTGGAAATATATACATATTTAAGAGAGTGCATGCTTGTACTAGGATGGGGAAAATAGTATTTGAGTGAGAGTTCCTGGCCTTGTTGATGAGGTGGGGAAGAAACTGTTCCTATGCTGTGATGTTTTGGTCCCGATGGACTGCAACCTTCTGCCAGAGGGGAGAGTCTGAAGGAGTTTGTGACCAGGGTGAGAGGAATCAGCGATAATCCTTCCTGCTCTTTTCAAAGACCTGGACTCGTACAGGTCCTGTAAAGATGGAAGGTTGCAGCCGATCGTCTTCCCAGCAGAGTGGATGATGCGCTGTAGTCTGCTCTTGTCCTTGGCAGTGGCAGCAGGGTACCAGACGGTGATGGAGGTGGTGAGGATGGACTCAATGATGGCAGTGTAGAAGTGCACCATCATAGTCTTAGGCAGACTGAATTTCTTCAGCTGCCTCAGGAAGAACATTCTCTGTTGGGCTTTTTTTGTGAGAGAACAGATGTTCATCTCCCACTTAAGGTCCTTGCTGATCGTGGTGCACAGGAAGTGGAAGCACTCCACAGCAGTGACTGGTGAGCCGAGCAGGGAGATGGGTGGAGGTGGGGCAGAGCTTTTCCTGAAGTCCACTGTCATCTCATCTGTCTTCAGGGCGTTGAGTTCAAGGTTATTCCCATTGCACCAGGACACCAGGTGATCAATCTCCTGTCTGTAGGCAGACTCGTCCCCATCAGAGATGAGTCTGATGAGGGTGGCGTCATGAGCTTGACAGATGGGTGGGTCGAGGTGCAGCTGTTTGTGTACAGGGAGAATAGAAGGGGAGAAAGGACGCAGCCTTGCGGAGATCCGATGTTGATGGTCAGGAAGATGTTTCCCCATCTTCACATGTTTCTTCCTGTTGGTCAGGAAATCTGTCATCCATCTGCAGGTGGAGTCGGGTATGTGCAGGTAGGAGAGTTTGACATGCAGGAGAGCCAGGATGATGGTGTTGAAGGCGGAGCTAAAATCCACAAAAAGGATTCTTGCGTATGTTCCTGGGGATTCGAGGTGCTGGATGATGAAGTGAAAGATCATGTTGCTTCATCACATTGGCAAAGTATGTAGAAGTCATAGAATTCGTCTTTCCTAGTCTTCACAGAACGTATGTTCTCTGGTGCTCTCTGAATTATATGAAGTTTTTCATTGAGGCATGCAGAATCACTGCAAAGAAATGTATCCGTGTGGTGGGCTGAACCATTAACGTAAGTAGTGGCACATTTTTTAGCAGAGGCTGTACATTTTTGACCAACGAAATCACACACTGTTTGACAGACACAACACCAAGTCCATAACAGGACTTTTTATATTTTGATACGGCTGTGAAACTTCATAACAGGTCGGTCATCTGGGTACAGAGAGTGTTCGTTCATTTCTGGTGAGGAAATGGCAACTGGACTAATGTTTTTTTGCTTTTCAGGTAGTAATAAAATAATTAAAATGCATTGTATTGTGTAAATGTCATTATTTAATTGGTAATATTATCCCTGGCAGATTGCACACTATCCCATCAAATTACATCGATCTTGAACAGGAGAATAATTAAGTGATTGCCCAGACCGAATGCAGGACATTGAGCTGTAATATTTTTAATAAAAGGCTCCACCTTTGATTCGATTTTAATGCAGTGCAAATTAGCTATGTAGTTAAATTTCACAGAGTGAAATTTATTCATCGATACGATATGTCAATACGATATGGTGTTAGGGGATGATGACAGGCAGATCATTCCACTAATTGTGAGCTGCAGGAGCGATACTGTCTGTGCACTCATACTAAAAGATCTAGTGTGTTTCACCATTGGACTATTTAAAGGTCTGCTCCGAATGGCCGGCCAGGCCATCAGGAAATCTCACAGTACACTACACCCGATGGCCAGTCTAAGCCCGGAAGAAGGAGATAGGAACATGGACGAAGTACAGGTTGAGAAGCCAGAGAAGAGGAAGCAGAGACCCCTGGAGGTTGACTTCCTGGGCAGGTATTTCCTGGTCTGCAGAAGGCTGCTCTACTGCTGTTCCACATACACCGGTGACGACCTCAGCCCTGCCCAGCAACAGGACCTTTGCAAGGTCACTGACCTCTTCCAAGATGTGTTCTCCAGTTTAGGCCTCATGCACCTGATGCAACTCCAGACTGGATCCCACAGGAGCACCAGTGTGTGGGGGCAGAGGACACTGTGAAGATAAGGCAGCCAGGTGTGATTCAAAAATCCCGAACCGCATGGCCCAGTCTCGCAGTGCTATCTCATGCAGTGCTATCTCATGCCCAATCTTAATGAACTGATGGAGTTTCTATGTAAAACTCACTATATATCCACACCGGACCTCACTAAGCATTATTGGAAGGTACCCCTCTGTAAATACGCCAAGGATAAAATGGCCTTCAGCATGCCCGACGGCCACTGGCACTCTCCCGGCTTCAACCTTTGAGGTCCATAGAGCAGCCGCCATCTTTGAAAGTGTAGTACTTCGTTCTCACTGGGAGGTTGCGGTAGCCTGCGCAGATGACATCATCATTTACGCTTAGAGCTGAGAAGAGCACCTTGTTCTCCTCCTCAGGGTGCTACGCTCCGTCTGGCAGGTGTGACTCATAGCTAACCACACCAAGTGCCACCTAAGACTGGTCACCCGGGGTTCCGTATTGATGGGACCCTGTTCCCACTGCAGGAAATGAAGGTTGAAATGGTCCCTTTTGTTGTCGCATAACCAAGAACCAGTTACGGGTCTTATAGGATTGGTAATATCACTCTTCCGTGCAAAGCTTCTCCTCCTAAGCCCCGCCCCCCTCCCCCCAGACCTCAACAAGATGGACTGGTCCAACTGTGTCAGATGGACTAAGGCTGAACAGTCCACCTTCTGCCAACTGAAGGATGCCCTCACTACTGTGCTGGTTCTCTGTACCGCTGACCTCAAGGGTCCATGCCGATGTGTTGGGGATCTAACGAGGTGGTTGGGGGGGGGGGTGGTTAGGAATACCTGGCACTTTTTGTGGGGGTTCACAGCAGCCATTTTTTCTATTTCCCCAATACCTGATACCCTGAGGCCGACACCTGGAATGGAGACATCAGAAAGCATAACCTTCCATCTCTGGAGGAAACACTTCACTGACTGAGCCGGCAACCATCTCATGCTCCTACAAAACATTTAACCATTTCTTAATTTTATGTACATTTTGCATGCCTTTTGTGCTTTACACACAAACTGTCATAAATCATATCCGAAATGCTCTGTAACAATTCTATGGTTAGACAGCAAAGTGATTCAGCTAAAGTTTGACATTCCCGTTATATGTGACATTTCTATGCCAGTCTGAAAAGCAGCCATTTGCAAATTTCCCTTGTTTTTTGCAAATGAAACGAGTTTCAGCTGGAAAACATAGAACCTAATTATTTAAAAGGACGTCTGCAATAACACATGCTGCCTGCTTGAGGTCCTCCAGCAAAAATACTGAATACAAATGAGCGAGTATCCCATTTCAGACAATCCAAAATAACGGCTTCAAAACCAGAACTACACATTTATTGTGTCAGTCTGGATCTGCTGAAAGCTAGAATTCATTACCGATTCTCTGAGCTTTCTTCACAGAGGATCAGTGCCAGGCATTCAATAAGCAGTGATATTTATGAGGAGAAATCTGGAGCATTTGCACCGTTCAACACTGGTAATTTTAAATTTGAGATTTTTCAGGCCAATAGACTGTGTTATTCCAATAGACTGTGAATTTAAATACTCCCGCTGCTCAGTTTGTATGAGGTCTCACTGTGTTGTGTGGGTTTTCTCAGGGTACTAAGACTCCTACCTTCAGGCCAAAGACATACAGTCATGCGAATTAGCATCTCTAAATTGCCCATAGTTTGTGTCTGTGTGCCCCCTGACAGACTGGCATCCAGTTCAGAGAGCCCCCGACCATGTGGCCTGTGTTTCCTGGGATACGGTCCAAGCCCCAGCCCCCAGGACCCTGTGTTTGTAAGGTAGGTGAATGGATGAGACGACGTTTAAGATTTAGCATAATGCAAATCTGACAGCATATTCGCGGCAGCAGATGACAAGGAAGCAGCGATGCGGCGGTAACTTACACAGCAAATGCGGAATGCAGATGTAGGTGTTAATAAACATTTGTAGAAAGATAATCTAAGTGTGCAAATTAAGGCTCACCTGTGGACTGGGAAAATGATTATAATTTTAAGATGCTTTGAAATGTCTGCCATGCAACCTAAAAAAAGTGCTGGTAGCATGGCCCACATCTGCCAGATCTTCATTTCTGAGGGCCGCATATCTGCGGCAAGGGACTGGCATCCAGATGACCCACTTGGACAGCTTCATCGCCATTTCTGTCCGCGAAACAGCCGCACCATGCAAAGTATGTGGCAGAGAAAGGAATTCTCTAGTCATGCTGACCTACACAGGATAATTACACCTGCTATACAGTACGATTTTTAATTTGTGCTAAGAATTCAATATGAAAACATAGTTTATAGTTTAGTAACGACGCTTTATTTAGACTTTTTTGCCTGTCGGAGCCTTTCAAAAAAATTTAAAAAATACAAGGAATGGCTGGTTTGATCATTGGGTGTGATTTTATTTGTCCTCTTGAACAAGGGCACAAAACTCAGATGATAAGGATGTAAGACAATATAGAAAGACAATATGCCCTCGTACAATATGATGGCTGAATGGGAAGCACTGTGCCTCACAGCTCCTGCGTGGATGGATTGAATTCTGCCTTTGCAGTGTATGTGTGTGTGGATTAGGTTTTTTTGACATTGTGGGAACCATTTTTCAGGTCCCCACAAAGATCTGTGAATGTAATGCAAAAAGCCAAAAGTCTCATATTGTGTTTGGTTACTTATGGTTAAGGTTAGGGCTGGGTAGGGGTTAAGGTCATAATGTTGGGATTACAGTTTCCCCCATAGAAATGAAAAGAGTCCCCACAAAGATGTTATTACAGACCTGTGTGTGTGTTTATATCAATTGCATATATGTCTTTGTTGCTTTTAACTATCAAATGCAAATGCACATTTATATATACGAACATATTTTTGCAGAGCTTTACCAGTTATAAGATAAATGTTACTGTCATTTGGCAAAAAGCATAAAAAATTATAAAGAGATAGAAAAAGATATCAGATTTTTAGGATTAGAACTAAGGTCTCATGACTGTGAGAATAAAAAAAATAATCATTTTTAGCAAAGTTCAAACGAGGAACAGCGCCACTGGCATACGAACCCGCCGCAAGCTGTGTACTGACGCCGCGCCAGATCTTCTGCTCGCGAGACTTCATCTTCGGCAGTCTGGTCCCCAAGTGCTCCGAGCTGACAGGACCAGGGCCGCTGCCCGCGAGGTACGCAGATGAGACGGCCGGCTTGGACCCAAGCGTCGCGTTGAACAGGAGCCACCAAGGACGAGATTGTGGATACAAGCAGGGTCAGGTGGGCTGGAAACAGAAAGCGGGATGTAGAGCTAAACCAGAAACAACCCAAAAGAAAATCAGGACAGAAATCCAATTTGCTAGTTCAAAAAACAGAGCAGAAATCCAGAGCAAGGAGCCAGACCACTATTGTGTCACCATATAAGACCCTGAGCACAGAAGGCCAACACAATGTAATCTTACGCTTAAAAAAATACATCTGCTGAAAAAATTAAGAAACTATTCTATATTTTTAAACAAATCTGCATTTTTAAATCCTGGTTCTGCTGGCGGAAGGCTACGCTGCGAGGCAGGCTGCTTCCAGGCTGCTTCCAGGCTCAAAGTTTGTAAGGCAGCAGTACACAAGAACA
>JAABNX020000052.1:6339292-6350591 GCA_015163995.2 Mormyrus lacerda | reverse complement strand
ATCCCGTCAGCAGTGTATCCTATCCAGTGTCCTGTGATAGACTGGCATCCCATACGAACTGTACCCTGCGTAGTGCCCTGTGATAGACTGGCATCCCGTCAGCAGTGTATCCTATCCAGTGCCCTGTAATAGACTGGCATCCCATCAGCAATGTGCCCTGCGTAGTGCCCTGTGATAGACTGGCATCCCATCAGCAGTGTACCCTATCCAGTGCCCTGTGATAGACTGGCATCCCATCAGAACTGTACCCTGCGTAGTGCCCTGTGATAGACTGGCATCCCGTCAGCAGTGTACCCTATCCAGTGCCCTGTGATAGACTGGCATCCCATCAGCACTATACCCTGCGTAGTGCCCTTTGATAGACTGGCATCCTATCAGCAGTGTACCCTATCCAGTGCCCTGTGATAGACTGGCATCCCATTAGCACTGTACCCTGCATAGTGCCCTATGATAGACTGGCATCCTGTCAGCAGTGTACCCTATCCAGTGCCCTGTGATAGACTGGCATCCCGTCAGCAGTGTACCCTATCCAGTGCCCTGTGATAAACTGGCATCCCGTCAGCAGTGTACCCTATCCAGTGCCCTGTGATAGACTGGCATCCCATCAGCAGTGTACCCTATCCAGTGCCCTGTGATAGACTGGCATCCCATCAGCAGTGTACCCTATCCAGTGCCCTGTGATAGACTGGCATCCTGTCCAGGGTGTTCTCTGCTCCATGCTTTCATGCCTTGTGCTGTCTGGGATAGGCTAAGGCTCACTGCGGCCCTAGACTGACATTCTAGAATGTATGGATACATACTCACCTTTATTACATGTAAAATGTACTTATGTCCTTAAGGTATGTCCTCCCTGTCATAACAGCAATACAAACGAATTAAACAGCTGGAGAGCACAGATCCCTCACCTGTCCCATTCTACGGCATAATCACGCTCCCATTCCCGGCGTGTCTCTCGACGCGTTTTCCTGACTCTTTGAGGGTGCAGGGAAAACATTTACCGAGCCACACACGGGAGACCCCGAGTAACTGTCAGCACTGCACGTTACAGCAGATTACTTTTAATTAACGGGATATTCTTTTCTGACAACTCGTTGGATCCAGTGGCTATTTAGATGCTAATACTGAGCCACTCAGAGAGAAAATAAAGAGGATGTCTGCTCCCATGTACGGTACGATAACGCTACCAAAGCATAATAAGACGAGCAATGCTAAAATGTAGCGCACCCAAAATACACAATGTACATTTTAATGCCTCTTTCGCCATCTGTGTGATAAAGCAAATTGAATTTCCACTTACAATTGCCTATTGCGCAGTCCTGCATAATACGGCGGCAGGGTAATCCAGAAAACGCTGCATCAATCCGCCATGTGCCGTGCATATTTATACAGGCTAATGCAATTCTCACTCTACAAAGGCTTCGCTAACTATAATGGAGGATTTTCCAAAGTTTGGACGCTTGAATATATATTTACATATAAACTAGGGCGCGCCATTCATGCAGTGCAGAATATATTAATATATTTCACTGAATTTCTAGGCGTCTCATTTTCACTGAGGTTATTTAAAAAGTGGCTTAGAACACGACGATGCATTTTTAAAGAGCCTTCTTTGGGTCACGTGAGCTTTACGTTTGCTGTCTTTAAGTTTATTTATTTATATTTTATTTTTATTTTTTGATTGCTAACAGAAAAAATAAGGATTCTTCTTAAACAAATTAAAAACTCCTTTAAAATGTTACTATCCCTCAAAAAAGAAAAAGAATTTTCTGCGATGAGGCATGACGTCTAAGCCGACCCTCATCTGTGAAATGAGACACGTGTAAATCTGCACTCACCACTTATAGGTCTCACGTTTAATTATCCTGAGCGACATTTCGGTTAATTGGCATGTGACTGCGGCTGGGCACAGCAGCCCGATGAAGAAGAAGCATCCGGCTACATAACAGGCGGAGCAGCACTTCGCGGGCGCGGAGTCAGCCCGCGCACAGGCCGTAACGTCGCGACACGGCTCACCTGGGGAGAGCTTTAGTGCGTCACTTCATTTTGTCACATTTTATCACGTTTAACATACTGTGTTGTGTGGCTGCCCTGCGGTTTGTCTGGGTTTATGATGTGCAGTGTTTCAGATGCTAAGGTTGTTACTCAAAATGCGTCAAGACAGCAGGGAGCCCCCTATTGGCCACAAACAGTCACTGTTTAGGGGGGGGAGGGCACCTGTCTATCTCTGTCTATCTCTGTCTATTTGTCTGTCTTTCTTTCTTGTTTTTGTAAGTACAATCAGTGCAAATTACCCAGTTTTACATTACAGTGCCAAATTACTCCTGGATTTATAATACCCTCTGCCGACTGATTTTAATAGCGTAGCCTTTTAGACTGAACTCCCTTAATGTTCTCATATTTAATTCCCAGCTAGGGGACTGTAATTAGAGTAGAACTGGTCCCCGAATGGGGAGAGAAGTGTGCAGGCTTTGCTGCTGGACGGGCCTGGCGCGGGTCCCATTGGGGCCTCCCTACAGAGGCGGGCTGGTCTGGTGCTGGGGGTTGCTCGCTGAGACAGGCAGCAGTGGGGGAGCTACGGCAACCTAGTGAGCGACGCCGCACGGAGAAGTATATGTGCAGCAGAGAGGCCAAAAAGATGTTTATAAGTGAATGGACCTTTGGTCTGAGTCACAAGGAAAAAACGAAATGCATCAAAAGGGCACTGGCTACGGTTAAATACCGAATCATAGGCCGCTTGTGTTTGTCATTCAGAGAAGAAGTGAGTGTGGGGCGCGGCGGTTTCTTTGATGGTAGTTCTGAGTGGCACAGTGGCTCACACTTCGAGGGTTGTGGGTTTGAATCCCACCTCAGTGGGTGGAGTTTGTATATCACAAGCTGTGGGCTCTGTGACCATGACAAGCAGGTTGGATAGGTCGGTGTATCCAGAACACCCGTACATGTTGGATTTAGGCAAAGGTTGTAATTGTGTGAATCAAACACAGCTGTATGCTTATGGGAAGAGAGGGAGAACACGCAAACTCCACACACACGGAGCCATGGCAGAGAATCGAACCCGGATCCCAGAGGCGACAGAGCTAAGCACTGCAACACAGTCTGCCTGCTCCCCACAGCCCCAAAACAAGAGCTCAGGTGATTGGCCCTAATCGCACATGTTTTGTGGAATTATATGTTTATACTTTTTTTTTTTATTTTATATTTGTACTACGAAGATTCAGCATTCTGATTCCCTTGTACGTCATGGACACATAGTGAATTGACAATAAAAGGCTATTTGATTGACTGATTTGATAAGTAGCATATTGTCGGTGAATCATTATAACAGTTTCATTGCATGACCTCACTCTAGCCGTCGATATGGTCAAGGTTAGTTCCGAACACTGCAGGAAATAGTGCCACAGAGAAATTTAAATTCCCGTCTCTGGGCCACATCTCTGCTGTGTGTCTGAGGGGGGGCATCTCTGCCCCCCCACCCTCCAGGGCTGCCAGGGAAGCCACACAAAACAGCAGGGAGGACCATGCTAATGAAAAAGACACTGAGCTCTGGGATTAAATCACAGCTCTACACAGTAGCAATAGCTTGTTTAATATTCCAAAACTTGATCAATGTTTGTTCCATTTAAGACTCATAACAGGTGTGAAGATGTAGTAAATAAATATACAATATTGATAAATACAAAAATTGTTTCCATTACGCAACTGCTCAGCTACAGTGTGGTCGCAGATAAAATGAAGACGTGAGAAACAGTTTTGTCTTATGTCAATATGTCATGTTTAGGTGTCAGATATGTTAGATATTCATATGCTATTTATTACTTTCTTCGCACTCTGGTGAGAACAATACTTCATCTTACTGCATCATCAAACAACAAGCTGATAACAGAGATCCTCCGATTTGAAATTCTAGAGACACCCATAAACCAAACTGCAAGTCTTTGGCAAATGGAGGGAAATGCCTGGAAATCTGCTGAGTGTGTGTATGGGGGGGATTTCATACACAAATATACAAAGGTTAGCTGTTTACCCCGCAGGTTAAATACCAAAACACATTATCTTAAATAATGAGTCGTGTTTGATGGTTCATTTTACCTTCTGTGGTCTTGCTGCCTCGCAACGTTCGTCGTAGATTGCATCAAAGCAAAAAGTAATCATGGAAATGCGATGCTGCCCCCTTAATAATGTTATGCATTATATAAATTTGCATTTTCTCTCAGGAGAAAGCTGTAAACATATTTACTAACTCAATTTGACTGGAATGAGTTACTCATCAAACATATTAAGCTGTGCATTTGATGCACAGTCAGAAACGTTAGGGTTTCCATGTCAGATCTGTCAGAATCAAACACAACATGATGCACAATTATAAAGCCGGAAGATCCCAAATTTCCTGCGTTTAATTGTGATGCAATTAAAAGAGCTGATTGGCCTTGTGGACTGCAGGACTTCCTGTTGCTTTACCCCCAAACTAAGGGAATGATTTATAGTGCTGAAAACAAAACAATTGAGATACTATTTAGATATTTTAGCTTGGTGACCTCAGTGCATAGTAACTCGCTCTATAATTCAGCTCATCTAATACAGTTCATGTCATCCATGTGGAAAAAAAGTCTAAACATTTCTTAGCGCCTCCTTGATCTTGTAGGGCACTGTAAGTGACACCGTTCATGAGGCAGAACGTTGCAGCTATACAGTGCCAGTCAAAAGTTTGGACACACATACCCAGTTAAAGACATCAAACCTATAAAATATCCCGTTTGGAAATATTCAACCGACAAAGAAATTATTAATCAAGAAAAATGTATTTGTTGGGAGGGGGCAGCTCTGAGGGCCGGGATTTAGAAGGTTGCTGGTTTAAATCCCAATGTTGGCACAGTGATGCCACCATCGGGCCCTTGAGTCCAGTTGGTCCAGAGACTGGCTGACCCTGCTGTCTCCGCTATGCCAGTTCCATGAGGCCCCCTGGGATGCTTTTCCAGCTCCCACATGCTAAACACTCACTGCAGGCTTTTCCTTCACTCTCAGGTCTGGTCACTCTCCGAAACCATTTCTACTGCGTTTAGGTCAGGTGGTCTGGTCATGTGATGCGACACTATCGCTCTCCTTTGCAGGCTGCTCGCTGTGTCCAAGCTTTTGACGGATCTGTATCTGCGGAACGTTTCGGGCAGGCAGTTCTAACCATGCTCATTTCTTACAGTATATGTGCAGTGCAGCCGATGCTGTTTAATGCGAGTAAAGCCTCTTCCTCTCTTGGGGGAAGCACAGTGCCATGTCCCCGGAGACAGGTGGGACTCCGGATGCACAGGGATGAGCACCCGGTCCACTTTGCCGGGGAGGGCCGTGACGGACACGAAAAAGCAGAGAAGGGCAGTGCCTGTGTCGCCATGGCGACCTGCTCCAATACTACAGTAATAGCCCTTGACAGACTGCACCCGCTTATCACTGAGGAGTACACAAAGGTTCGCGTCTCCACAAACACTGAAATAAGGAGTTGTCACGCCAGAAAACAGGGGTGCCGTGACACTCACACAACGCCTGTCAAAGATACAAATTTGTAAGGTCTTTGGGGAGATATGAGTCTGGAACAAAATTCAACGCATTAGCATTTCGCTTGACCTTATCTCCTCGATTGTCCTCGGCAGTGCCGCGGATGACACAAACACACGCTATCTTTCAAGGAGCCCTACCGCGGCGTTCCCTTCGAAAACTTCTCAATGCCATTTTGAATGAATTCCTCCTTCAGTGATAGCGATCTGTCCAGAGCCTCAAACGCTCATGACTTGTGTGCAAAGCTGAAACTTCACCAGACAAACAAATAGACGACTGAAATGCATGTCTGGCGTAGCAGGAAAGTGGGTTTGCCTGGCGATGCCGTAAGTTAGGAGATAAGAAATATGGATGAAGTTTCAAGCTTATTATCAGAAGTTTATATCAGTGTGAATGACTGGATTTAATGTGACGTCTTTAATTGAAGCTAATGCTATAAGAACCTTTAAGACTGTCAAGGGGAGGGCAAGGTCATCCCGGGGTGGGGGGGGGGGGTAGGTTACAAGCCCATTATTCACTTGTCCCTAAACTCCAAACGTCCCTATTCTTTATGAGAAACAAGTCTTACAAGTAGTGCCAGAAACCGGGAACAGATCCATTGTCCCAGACACCATGGAAACCTTGCGTACTCGGGTGCATCAGAGCCTTGGTTGCTGACTAAATGTGCTTTGTGGGCTTGGAAAATGTCACCCGCTTTGCGATCCCAGTTTGAATGTAGCTGCAGCTGTGTCTGCATTCACAGTGGGTGTCCAACCCCCCCCCCCCCATCGGGCGTCTTGTCTGCAGTCCTGTTGGCGATTTCTATGGACAGGATATCAAGGCGGAAGCATAGCTGTGTCTCTGACGATGGGCTAAAGGTGACATCCCTGTTATTTTCAGATATTGTTGTTCTTTTAGCCTTGTCCAATTTGGACCTTCAACGGGCACTCGAGCGATCCCGTGCAGAGTGTGAAATGGCAGGGACGAGAATCAGCACCTCCAAATCCACTGCCATTATTTCCAGGGGAAATGATTGATCGCTCCTTGCCGGTGAGGGGGTAGAACTTGCCAGTAATGAAGGATTGGCAGTGATATTGACCGCCAGAGCATGTCAGTGTCTCCATCCTCGGTGCACTGCACACGTCCGTGAAAGAACATGCAGTGAAAGCAGCAAAAACAGGGTTGCTGACTTTTCTTACCGCGGTAAGTATCACCTGGGTCTGTCTGCTGCCCCACTGCATGCAAGTCTCACTTAAGCCAGTTACACTTCTAATACTAAAATACCGAAATAACATTTCAATATACAGATCAGTGAAACATCACAACATGGAATAAATTTAGCAGTTTGGTGTTTCTCTGTTTATTTGTTACTTTTTATTCTGTCACAATCCTACAGCTATGAGGAACAATAAATGATTGACCATGTAGGGAACAGTCCAGCTGACGTAAGGATAATCAAAGGTTTGTGATGCTTGATGTGTTAATTAACTTTGGTAGCTGCCTCGTGTTTATTATATCTAAAGATGCAGATGATAACTAACATTCTGTGACATTGCGGGTCGGTGGGTAGCAGCTGACCTGTTTGGCTGCTTCTCTGCTTTCTCCACATGACGCGTATGTTTGCTAGAGAAACTCGCGCTAACTAAAGACACGCAATCAGGCAAACTGGAGCATCTTATTCTGTGACTGTGTGTGTCAGTGTGTCCCCTGTCCTGTGTGTGTAGAGTGTGACTGTGTATATCAGTGTGTTCCCTGCCCTGTGTGTGTCAGTGTGTCGAGTTGAGTGATTTTTCTCACTGAGGCAAAGAAAATAATTATAGGAAATTTACTTTGGGAGATCTTTTTAAATAGTGAAATAAGTTGATTTTTTAAAATAAAAATAAAATTCAAATTTTGAGCTTTTATGCCGAAATATGGCACTTGCATGCAAATGTTTCTGACAGGCCAACATATAAACAGGCTCTGTAGGTGTATTAGTGATGAAAACAATGCGATTTCCAGTCAAAGACTATTGAAAATGCTAGCTGGGAATCAACGTAGACAGTTTTTGTTTTTAAAACCATTTTTAAGCTTTTGTTTTCTAAGCATCATCACAACCAGGAATAAATAGGCTGTGTAAAATGAAGGGATATAATTACATTTTTGTTGTCAAAGGCTGTGTGTAATTCAGTATAGCATGTTTTTAAGTTTTGTGTTCCTGTTGTGTCCACCGTCCTGAATACCATTTGATCTAATCTAGCAGTTTCCCTGTTATTTTTGCTCTGCCTCTAAGTGAAGTCAGATCTGTTTTAACAAGACTGTCAATTCCGAGACGGACTCCACCACTAAGGCAGATGTAACCCTGTAAAGAACATTATTTTTTTTTCTTTTTATTATTTTTTTATTATAACAATACATAATTTCTCTCAATGCATTTGCAGTCTTTTGTTTTGAAGAAATTTTTATTTTGAAAGGAGGAAGTGTGAACCTGTCTCTAACTTTTACATATTTTTTTTAACATTTCACGGTCACGTTGACTGCTAATAATTTCATTTGATTAGAGCAATATTAGTCCCGCCTTCCAAGCAGTGGACCAAAATTACGTGTTAGCTCGCGCCCTTTTTGCACTGAGAGTGATCAAGACGGGCTGTAGATGGAGCACGGGCTAGAGAGGCCGTGTGGCTGCGTTCCTTGCCGTGTTACCTCATATACCTCATCTTGGCTAGGCTTTATCTTTGGTGCTGAAAAAGACACTGGAACGGATTCCTGGAATCTCTCCGGATGGAGATGGGGAGCCTGTTCCCAAACTAAACCGAACCCTCCCTCGTTTGAAGAACTTCATTCTTCTTCCCAGAGAAACACCAAACTGGTAGCAGCTCAAAGCACTAAACAGGATTTTGACTTGACTAATCACTAAAAAGGACAAACTGAAATATTGAGCTCACTAGGGCTGCTTCTTTTCTTATGCCGGCTTATTGTTATTACTATTGTTGAAATTGTTAAATGGTATTTTATTTTATTTTTACTTTTCTACAAAATAATAATTTTTCTTGCTCATTTCCTGCCTCCGGCCATTTCATTCCGCATTCACCTCAATCGTCTGTTGTAATCCTGTCGAACCTACCAACTGGTCTGTATACGTTTGGCTTGTCCTAGACTATTTAACCTGAGTCAGGGGTTACACAGACACACTTCAGCACTGGAACAATCGCTTTTGTACACTAAATGGTCCCGTATCTTCTTGTGTATAAGTCAAAATGGTTTACTTTTCATGCTTGACAGTTTAATGTCTTTTAATTGCACATTGCTGTTGTTTTGTCATTCATTTCGGTATATAGTATGTTTAATTTAAAAATGGACATGTTTTTTTTCAGTTTATGTCTTCTGGCTTGTAATACAACTATTCATAATTAAGTCATTATATAATTAATTTGAATATGCCCTTATATTTTTGTCGTTTTTTTTGTGCTACAGCATTGCTCTTAAAGCGTTGACTTTCAGGAGGGTAATGGTTTTCGGTTGCCACAGTTTTGGCATGTTTACCGAATTGTACAAACTTCCTAAGGCAACACGTGATATCCATCTGACAGCCAGCGAAGCTATCAATGCTACAAATGGTTTGTTTTTATAGACCAGGGATGTGTCTCTGTTATGGAGCTCCGATGGCAAATTTGTAGCTGAGAAACCTTTGTCTGGTGCCCGTGTAATGACACTATGAGGGCGTCTCAAACCAGACAGGGAGTAGAACTAGCGTCATATATATAAAATAAACGTTGAATGAAACATTAATGCCTGAGAGGAGATTGTCTTTTTGCTCGCCCCATCTCGCTCTCTGAGACGGAAAGGTAGAAACAAGCCTGGGGGTCAGAGTGTAGGGTCAGCTAAGATACAGCGCCCCCTGGAGCTGAGGGAGGTTAATGGCCTCGCTGAAGGGCCCGCCGCCATGTGACTATTCTAATGAGGCCGGCGCTCAAAGGGGCGACTTTCTGATCACAGGCATAGAGGCTTAGCCTGCGGAGTCTCGCACGTGCGTCCACAGCCGCTCATCGTCTTGACAACAGAAGAACAGAAATAATGATAAAAAAAAAATTAAAGCCATCATCCGGTGGCACGGTAGCTCAGGACGGCGCTGTGTGTGTGTGTGTCTGTGTTTCCATCGCAACGGACTGGCATCCCATGCAGGGTGTACCCCAGCCTCGCGCCCGATTCGGCCTGGGACAGCCTGCAAGCTCCTAGTGACCCAGGCCAGGATAAGCAACTGGAAGCCGGATGGAAAATCCCACAAATACTACTTTGAACCGAAAGCACAAGGCCGGCCTCCACGAAACAGCACTAGAACAAATAAAAATATAAAAGTGACAAGATGCTCAAGATGGAATGAAACGAGAGAACGAGAGGGTAGCATTTACAGCATCATCTGAAATGCAGGCACTCTGCCGTTAGCGGTCCCTGTGTGCAGTACATGCACGCATGCAGCTGAAATCGCAGTGCTTTTCAAAGCTTTTATGACATGCATTTGAGGCATTAACCCCTAAGCCAGCTCCTGCTATTGCTAGCCATCAAATCCTTACATACTGAATGCTTAAAAGGCACGAACCCCTCCCCCCAATCCCCTGGCTTTAGCTAAACCGCCGTTAACAACCATGTTAATTAAGCATACATTATTGCCTCACAGGTATTCAATTCCCTGGACGCACCAGGCCACACTGCGTGCCACTCTGTAGGCTGTCTCTGTGAAAAAAGCGATTAACCAAACACTGCTGAGTAAAAAAGGCCCTTAAACATCCTACGTTACATTTGGCTCCTGAACAAAATGACTTTTTCCATCTGCTCTGATTGCGTTTCAGAGTAATGATCACAAAAGCCCGTGTAAACACGACAGATGCCCACCCACGGGAATCTTTCCGTACATGAACATTTTTTTGTTCGATTAACAGGCTTTCTGATGATAGCCTCCGTGCCAGATTCTCTTCTTCAGCTCCGACGCATGAGCGTCCACCCTGAGAAGCTGACCTGAAGTTTTACTCCTTTCAGACACGGTGGTAAATAACATTTCAGCTTTCCCAACGACGCCCACCTGCGAGCACTCCGCTGCGTCCACTTCTCTGGGCGGTTATTGTCCTGGCCCTCCCTGCTGTTCCTGTTCGTGTTGTTTCATTTCTTAATGGAAGTTTACTGGATGGAAAAACACAGCTGATGTAGGGCTATTTTTCCGCTTAACTGTCAGAGATAGTGAGGAAAATCAGGAGAGTAATAATTAGTATGGGCTGTCATTTGGCTCGATGTTTTGCATACATCGCTGGGATAATTGGCCCGACTTCCACTTGTGGCATGTAATTACAGTAAAGCCGCAAACTGACCTTTCTTATGCAGTTTTATGATGGACTTCCCCAATATTTCCATAAAGAAAAAAAAACTATAAACACTGCTTAGCATATAAATATTTACAGAATGGAATTTCACACATCAGACATTCACAACAGACTGAGAACATGTTACTATATGATATTTAATCCAGTTGCACAAAACATATAATATATATAAGGGTGTGCGTGTGTGTGTGTGTGTGTGTGTGTGTGAGAGAGAGAGAGAGAGAGAGAGAAAGAGAGTGAGATCTGGCACTTCAAGGATTCATATATAATGTTGCAAGTGTTGAGATACATCCCTCATTTCTTTTCCAGGTAATGCATATATTCTATTACTTCCATCCATCCATCCATCCATCCATCCATCCATCCATCCATCCATCCATCCATCCCTCCATCAGTTCAGATAAAGTCAGAGCTTGCTGGCTGATTAG
>JAABNX020000052.1:6308997-6326771 GCA_015163995.2 Mormyrus lacerda | reverse complement strand
ATGACCATAAAAAACACATTGTCATACATAGATGGTCTCTGTTCATTTCATTAATTGGCATGTAATAGATGAAGAAATTCTTGACCAATGCCCACAACTATTATAACAAAAATGCAAAGAATATTTATTTTATTACCTTGATTCATTTACTTGTGGAAAACGTAATATAGCTGAGGAAAGTTATACACATTTCCTTTTATTTACTGAAAAACATTATGTACATTTGTGAACTTTTATATCAGCATTTGCTGATGAATACTGTATATTGTAAAATACTAAAACTTTATTGTGTCAAAGCATAAATAAATCGTGACTCAGTGCACTCAGGATACTCTCTGACTTATTTCCTGGAACACAGTATGTCGAAGTGCCGCGCATTTAACGGAAAATGGAAACAACAGTTGCAGTGTATGATGCCACAGTTGTATAATAGCCTTACTCTGCTGTCAGATTAGTACTTCAGAGCACAATAAGAGTTGCCAGATATAAGAGGGGCAATGTTTTATTTACCAGTGCCACGCTGCCTTCTAATTATCGCCGGGCCAAAACAGTTGAAGGCACTTTTTGAAAGGAAAAAAAAAAACAGAAATTTTCCATTGTGTTGGAAATTTTCCATTGATCCCTCACAATGCAGAATGTGCAGACCATCACTGGCCTGCAAATGCTACATGCATATTATGTGTTTTAAAAATGTCACTTTGATAGGTCCAACAAACATACAGTACTTACAAAGTCCTCCATGTCTACCTTTACTACTTCATTACCTTGTTTACTTTTCCCGAGACTTAATAAGGAATATTAGCTGATAAATAGCAGAATGGCAGGACAAGAAAATGAACGAATGAAAAAAAAAAATACATAAAGTCAATAAAAGTCAATAGGTGGTGATGAGGGAAATAAAGGTGCTTGTGATTGTGTGAAACAGAGACCTGGTACTGTGTATCAAGTGGAACGGTGGAACGTGACCACATGATACTGGGCTGGGACGAGGCAAAGTCATTGCTGTTTACTCAGGACTAAAGAAGTCCTGAATGGGGACAGACTATGCAGTACAAACTGCTATTTCTGGGACCAAAGGAATCGACTCTCTTCAAGACAACAGAGCTGAGTGCATGATTCAGGTCACTGGGTAGTGGGGGGGGGGGGATCAAATCTCTGAGTGAGGAACAGGCCATTCTAATCAGCGCTGCATTCCGCGGGGGGTATACCTTAAAATCACCCTCGAAGTAACCTAAAGGCTTTGCATTAAAATACAACGTAATATACTATACTATATTATACTTTAAATAAAATATAATGCATAGCAAGCAACAGTAAGACTGGGCTGAGGGCAGCATCTCAAAACAGGCATTATAAACAGTCACCTATATTTATTAATAGTTATTTTGACACACACGCACACACACACACACACACACTGGCACACACACAGACACCTCCCTGCCCCAAGTCCTGTACATTGAAATGCTGTGAAGCGTTGCGTGTCACGCAGTTCCTGGGTCGCCACGGCCCCCGTTGCAGAAAAGACAGTGCAGCATTTACTGCGGCGGTTGCTGCGTCACTTCCACGGCTCCCGCATCCCCGGCCAAGCGAGATCACCGGCTTTTCATCCGTATAGCTCCGAGGCGGCCCGACGGAGGCCTTGAGGCTGGTTCTGGCAGATCCTGAGCAGACTTAGAGGGGCCGCAACAGGGCTTGGCGGAGATGCGTCGGGGCTCACGCATGTCAGTGGGCAGGCTGCTTTTCACGCCCCCAGGACATGCACTTTTAAGTAGAGGAGCCAGCGGGCTGTTAGTGTGAGATTACTCCTGCTCTCTCTCAGCTTGGCGGGTGCTGTGCTTATATCCAAACAGCAGCACAAAGTTCTGTCTTATGCCCAGCATGTTTGTTGTAAATCTCTGAGGGGAGGAATGATAAATAAAAAATGTTCACTTCGCCGCAAACGTGGTCAAGGAAGGATATAATATTTCCTTGTGTTTTTTGTCCGCAGTCGGCCGAAAATGGCGCATTGATCCGATTTAAATTCGAATGCAGTCTGAAGCACTTAAACCAAGCATTTCAATTTGCCCTTCCGCTATTCACACGGAAGACTTCCCATTCGCCGCATAGAAATCAATAATAATGAAAGGCTTTATCCTTTTAATTCCGAGCCTAATTACCCCATGCAAAAATGAAATGACAGCTTATGAAGTGAGAAGACCTGTGTGAAGCTGTCATTACCCGATTACCTTCTAGGTGTCCAACTTAACTTCACTGCTTCATTATGAGGTTGCTGCTACTGAACGTTAAAAGAAATCTGAAGCGAAACTTGACGTCTTGACGAAGATGGACATCTGCTGTAGGGAGGACCCAGGGCACATTGATTTTACTGTGTGTTTGCAGAGGGGCAGGCAGGGGGGCATGGCCACTGACCATGTGTATATATATCTGGGGGGGGCGGGGGGGAGAGACATGGCCACTGAGTAACCCATGAGGGAAAATTGATTGGCTCATAAAAATTGGCTCCACGTTCTGTTTGTTCTCAATAATTCATAGATCATTATGTCTCCTGCCTTGTGCCCAATGCTTTCTAAAACAGGCACCTGGAGATGTGATATGGATGGATGGATGGATGGACGGACATGGATGGATGGATGGATGGACGGATGGATGGACGGATGGACGGACGGATGGACGGATGGATGGACGGACGGACGGACGGACGGACGGACGGATGGATGGATGGAGGGATGGATGGACGGATGGACGGACGGATGGACGGACGGATGGATGGATGGAGGGATGGACGGATGGATGGATGGACGGACACATGTTCAGGTGGTCTGTTGTGATTTCCTTCTAGCAACCCCACTCGTGACGCCCGCAAAGCCCTGCAATCTCTCCTTCTTCGTTTCATTTTCTGTTTGTCCCCACAATATTTGCCTTATGTTTTTGTTGTTCTTTCTCCAGAACGGAAAGGCAAAGCTATGAACACGACCCTGTTGATCTCTGCCGAGTCCCTCTGTCACGTGGCTGCTTCAGCTGTGCCGAGCCAAAACATTCTCATGCCATGTTTCTGGCCTTTGTGAAGACAGACAATAAACCATTGAACTTGCCTTCGCTGCACTGTAATTTCAGTTAAAGAAATTAAAAAACAAAAAACTACTTAAGCCATTCATAAGGTAAACGTCCATATATTCTTCTTCCATCTAACCTTTGAAATGTTTCACTTTTGTGTTTTTCGTTCCTCTCTGAACCAGATGAATCCTGCCACTACCGAGCAGGACGTAATTCTGGAATGGTCCACCACGACAGCTGGGGAAACTCCCACAGGGCTGAGCTCTTAGCAGCCCACGCTGGCCAGTTTATTGCTGCCCCCCCCCCCCAAGAGCTCCTGGGAAGCGAATCCAGCACTTTGAACCACTGCAGACTGCTTTGCTCACCCAGCTGGACGCATCACTCTCATCGGCATTTGTGTGATCATTCTCAGAATTCAGCTAGAAACAGGTCAGGTAAGCTATTGCTAATTCCCCTACTGATTTTATTTATTTATATTTCAGTTTTGAGTAATGACTTGATAAGTGAAAAGGGAGACAGACCAAACAGACTCACCAAAAACAAACACACCAAAGAAATGCGACAAACCGGCGTGAGACACAATGTCACAGCAAACTATGGTGAAATGCTGCATTAATTACTATAGACTGCATTCATTAGCCACATAATGGTGAATGCGGATCCTGGGGGCTATATAAACAGATGATTGTACCTAACGGTTGGGGATAAAACACCAAGTGGCCGAATTTATGACGGGTTGCATCGACAACCCAAAGGTATGTAGCTAACATTACCCTCCCCAACCTTTCTTGCTGAACTGTCATGTAGGTCAGAACAATGTTTTATAACCACAGATATAAATGGGGGCCTGTCTTTATGACAGAGGGTCTTATAAACAGTGTAGTTTGGATTGATGTGCTCTGCAATCAATTCATAGTACATACTGCAATTTTGTTATACTGTTTGCTGTGCCTTATCAGGACCACACTTCTGCTTTTTTAGATTGTACATTTTTTCCCCTGTGCTTTTCTGTAAAGCCACCCCCCCCCCTTAAGCTCTTGTGCAAACTAAACTAATGACATGGTCTCCAGCATCTGTAAGTCTCCTTGAAAATGAGCTCCGTCCAGTTAGCAAATCAATTAATACAAATGGATACGTCAATAGCGGCGGGCGCTGGAGTGCTGAGTTATTTAAAAGCGGGACACGGTGCCGGCGGCCATTGTGCGGGTTTGCTGCAGCGGGCTTGTCAGGCCGCCTTCGGAGTCAGCACCTTTGCTGAGGAGTTTTACAGTCTGCCACACATTCCTCTGTTACACTACCACAGTCATATGCGGCTACAGCACCTTCTGAAGAAAACAGGAGAGCTTGCAGCATCAGGACCCATCCCTTCGTTTTTAACGGCGTTCTGAGGTGGCCATGACAACTCTGAACCCCGGTTGCGGAGCAGGCCCCAGCGAGGCGACTGCCCAGCTCCTGGCTTTCAAATCCTGTAATATTCTGACAGTAGAAAGCAGTAACGGAGAAGGTAGATCAGCACGTACAAGCGGAGGGATTTTTCATTTGTTTAGGTTAATGAGATGGAGTGTCGCCATGGTGGAACTAATCTCGGTGAGATACGTGACACTGGCATGCTCCTCTCTGCCCGAGGAAGAGTGTATTCTTCTAATTAGACGCTGAGAATTAAATGCTGGTTTCGCAAACATATGACACGTTTGTCTGCAAATTGTTTGTATTTTGTAAAATACTTAAGCAGAATGGGAGTGCCTGGTGGAACCTCACTTCTTATCGATTAAAATGAGTATTTTAAAAAACCTTTTGCTTCCTTCCTTTTGTCTGTCTGTCCATCTGTCCACACGGAAAAGCAGTCATGGAGGATGAACGAACGAACGAACGAACGAACAAACAAACGAACGAATGGACGAACGAACAAAGAAACGAACGTTCGTTCTCCATGACTGCTTATCTAGTGGAGTGTCTCAGTTAACCTGGAGACCATCCCAGGACGCCGGCAACCTTGAAGGTCCTGATACCACATAGCTTCCCAAAGTACCTCCATGATGCCAGGATGTGACGGTGATCTGTCACCTAGCTGATAGTTAGGCTTGGCCAGCTAAACAGGTGCTCCTTTCCTCCCTGGGCGACCTGTGTGTGTCCCATCTCAAGCTCTGCCCTCAGTGACAGTCACCTCCACATGCAGAGGAGAATCCACCACCAACAGACTCCATATCTATATTTAATTACTAATTTGGTGTAATGAATTTTATATGGAAATTTACAACCTGAAACATTTTCCCCTCGGTGTACCTATAAAATACATCAATATCTTAATGTATCAGAATGAAGACTGTAGAACTCTAGGAGCTGGTGACTATAGATACTTTTCAATATAATTTTATAATTTTTATATACTTCTAGCTAATAAAACTTCACACCACATTAACCACAAGGACACCGAGGGGTCAAAGTGAGCTGCGGCACTTAATAACAACAGTATATTTTAATAAAAAGGTTTATTTAATAAGACTTGGTCATTTAGGCACAGTATTACATAAATTTAATTATTAAAATTTGCTTGCCAGGCATCTATCGTACCCGTGTGAAAAGGCGGGTATTTTCCAGTGCAACTGCTGGAAACTGAAAGTTTCATTTTGCACTTCCTCTCTGCTGCCTTAGTGCCATTTAGTCAAACCACAACAGTGCAATTCCGCCAGCATTCTAAAATATAGATATAAATCTTTAATACATTATTTTAACTGTCTTGGAACACTGAACGAGACTTAATTAATTATTAATAGTGATTAAGACTGATGTCAGGGGTTTATGTGCATTGCTGTAATTATGCAAGCAATGATGCAGTTAAACTGGAATATTCCACTGCAATAATCAGTCGGCAGTGGGCTGGCGTCCCATCCCCGGCCTGGTGCCCTCTGCTGCCTGCTATAGACTCCAGGCTCTCCATAGCAGTAATGGAAGATTCACGGATAAGACAATCAGCTAAACAATTTAAAAGGCATAGGAAGGGTTAGCCAGGCACACACACACACACACACACGCACACAAAAAAGAGGAATGAGAGGAATGATTCTGGGTGTGACCAGCCACTGCACAGCACCGTCACCAAGAGCTGATGCGATGTGGCCAGTTTGATGAGCTCACATGCAAAAGCTGTGCAGATGGTGGGGGGAGACAAACAACCACGACTATGATGCTTCTTTCAGAAAAGCGAGATGGGAAACCAGGCAAGAAACATAACTAAACGACGACAACAGAGCCGCTATGCCTCGTGGGTAAAGACCAAGCCTGTGGAAGTTTCCCAGACTTTGTTTATGTTCCTCGAGTCTCTCGTCTCCCTCGTAAGTCTGGCTCACCCCCTTTTTATCCTTAACAAACTCGGAGTCCGTTACGCCCAGCTGGGCACCATTGATCAAAAGTTCTGTATGGCTCTGGCTCGTTACCCCATTATCCTTCCTGCCAGCCCGGCCCCCCCCGGCCCCCCTGCTCCTAATCCACCTCTTAAAAGCTCACAGTGGATATCCGAAATACGGTTTGGTGGCTGCCATGCTCGTGCGTCGGAGAGACGTGGATTACGAGTCGAGGTTTAATTTGCAGCAGTACCCATTCTGAATTTAAACGTCGGCATCCTGTAACTGCGGACGGATCATGGTTAGCGATCAGAAGTCGTCGGTGAAATAATGTAAACACACGATGGTCATTGTTTCATCCATTTAATCATTCATTACCTTGTATGGATTTTCACTGGCCTTGTGGAGATGTGAATGTTATTATAATCAGAGTAAACAGCGCCTAGCTTTTTGCGAGTATAATAAAATATATATATCAGGTGTTCAGTAGTCCCTGCAGGTCACAGTGTTTATGTATACAAACAGAATTTAAATAATCCTTATGCAAGTGACCAATTTGTATGAAACACAAACAATTCTGAGCGCATCACCCCCACATTGTCTACTGAATGTGACTTTTCTTTGCAAACTGCAGGGATATAAAGTTTTAGTAACAATTATTTAGTATTCAACCGCAGCCCCGTGTGTAAATAATAACCAAATACAAAGTACCGTGTTGAAATGGCCGTGAGCATGAGCAAATTGGGTGAAATGAGACACATGAGGAGTGTGAGGTGTGAAATCGTGTTTTTTTTTAATAACCCGGGCAAAAACAGCCAGGGCGGATAATGGCGACGTATCGCCGTCAGTCTGACCTGTGAAGGACAGTGAAGCAGAACCAGTTGACATGAGGACTAGTGAGGATACAAGATGACACGAGAAAGACAAAAAAACATTGTGTTTGGGTTTTGAGACAAAGGAATCGAAACAGTCACAGTGCATTATGGATTGAGAAATTGTCATCAGGAAAAATCTTCAAGTTACTGGGGTCAGAACAAAAGAGAGCCAGCGTATAGCTTCACTATCAAAGAGGTTAATTGAAATGAGTTATGTTGGTCAGCTGACTGTCCCTCCCAAGACGGTGGCTACCCCCACCTCACAGTAATCTAAACCCCTTGTGATGCAATCCACAGTGCTGCACTCCCTCTCTGCTGAGCTACGCCAGAAGTAAAACACTTCCTCAGAACAAGTGGTTTGCACTTCAACAAGACTATGGGGACTAACTGGATTTATCTCCTTTCCAGTTCATTTTCCTCACTGTAACAATGAATGCCACAGAGCACAGGATTTATGCATCTTGCTAGTGACGGTAAGGGCCGCGGGTGTACATGCTGCTGCACTTCAATTACTTTTATTGAAACTGCATGTATATTAAAATCTTATTTTTACTAAAATATCGGTCATCTCTGAATATTGTGGCTGTATATCGATCACTTCTAGTCTAATTAAAACAAAAAACAATCATGTAAGCAGGTTTTTCCTTACTAAATATAAATGAACAGTCAGCCACCAAAAGCCTGATAAAATCTCAAATACTTTTTCCCAACAATTCTGAAATGCTTTCGTCAAAGGATAAAAACCAACACCAAAGCCACAGCATACAGAATACAAGTACAAAGGTTGTTAGGATCAACACGATTACTATCCAGGTCTCTTAACTCACAAACAGACTTTTGGCACAATCAGAACCGGTCACTCAATGACTTTTGGGTCTCACGAGATTTGCCAAGAAACCACTTGCACTGAACTTGCCAAAATGCTGAGCTATTCAGAGAGTCACAGCGAACACTTTTATCGAATGCACCGCACTTGCGAAAATGTCAGTTGCTGGAGTCAGAAATTAGTGTGCCACAGCCACCATGCGGCCGGGCATGAACACAGTACCGACACAAAGGATCATGGTACACGGAGGGGCGCCACGCGGCCGGGTACGAACGGGCACTGAAGGCAACATGACTACGGAGAGTGTATAAACAGCAAACAGAAGTGAAATTAAAAAGGTCATTGTGTGTTTTTTACATGTTAATTTATCAAATATACTACATTTTTGTGTACATTTACAACTAGTGGATCTAAAAAAAAAGTAAATTCTTTTACATTTGAAAAGCGGTTCGACTGATTCACTGAACAGAACCGGACCAAAAGAACGATTAATTTAAGAATCAGTCATCACTGCATCCTCTGAGTTGAATACAACATCAGTGACGGACATTCATTTTCAGCATGACACAGTCCAAAACATTTTTTGACCTCCCAATGACCTATTTCCATGCATATGTATAATCCAGGTCTCGGTGCATCTCATTCATATTATTATTTTTTTTTCAATTTTGTCCAATAACATTCAGAGTTGACCCAGTTCACAGCTGAATGTGGTCATACCGCAAGCTCAGAAAGCTCACTGCCCCCCAACCCCCCAGCCCGGAAGCTGGAGGGGCAGAGGCGTCAGCAACTAAAGGCCCTGGGGCCCTTCGACCTCGGGTGGACGCGGCGTGCGGCATGCGTGCTCCAAAAGCAGAAGCTGACGAAAAAATGTGAGTGGGAGGAGGACACAGATTCTTTCCTGCATCTGCTGAGCCAAATCAAAAACCGCACGGCCCAGCTGTGCGTGTCACTCACAGAGTCACTCACAGAGTCACTCACAGTGTCACTCACAGAGTCACTCACAGTGTCACTCACAGTGTCACTCACAGAGTCACTCACAGTGTCACTCACAGTGTCACTCACAGAGTCACTCACAGAGTCACTCACAGTCACGTGACCGGAGCGCTGCATGCCACGCATTGACCAAAGATAATGTGTTTCCACTCTGGTTTGCAAATCGCAATGCTTCATTTAGGTGAAATGGGTCTGTGTAACAGAAGCCTCAGAAGGGGTACAACATGATCAGCATACTGGATGTAAGATTGATCCAGAAAGAAAACCCCCTTGATCAGATACATCAATAATTATTATTAGAATATCAATAAAAAAGACTGAATTGACTTAATGACTAACTTATTTTATGAACACACCCCATATATGTGTGTGTGTGTGTGTATATATACAGTATATATATATCAGGCAGTAGTTTGTATTTAGACAGTACGGACTGAAATGAGAGCTGCAGATGGTGGATAGTGTGGCTTAAGCTCACTGTCAAATAAGTATTGATTCTGTCTCTGAGACATTTGAAGTTGCAGATTATTATCAGTGACTAAGAATAGAAGCAGCAGGGAATCCATTTTTTCCCAGCCAATGAATCTAAACTTGTAAATGGCTTCATTCTTTATTGGTTAAAGCTACCGATTTAACAAGCAGTTTTCCCAGAAACACTTCAGCTGAGAAAGGCCCATGAAAATTACAGTGTTTAGATTTCTCTAATATTCCGATTTAGGCAGCATTAGAAGGCAACATAATAGGTATACTGTATGTCATCAGACCTTTTAGGCGAGCTGAGGCATAAATTACAGCATTATTTGTCAAAGTCATTGACTTCTTAGCTGTGTTTTTACACAAAAAGACGACTCATTTACATATAATTTGCAGTTTAACTTGCCTACTTATGCACTACCCATGTAGTTTTTGGAAATCTGGACCCTTTCCTGTCATTTGTCGTTTTTAACTTCAGCAGTATTCCAGGAAAATGACATGGTGCTGTAATTATTCATAATAATATGCAGTAATTTAGTGCTAAATTGCTAATGTAGAATTACCAATAGGTGAATACCGTCATTTACTGGGCTAGAATGAAAGCAGCTCTCAGATGAACACTTTGAACATAGTATATCTGTATCCGTGAATCATTCAGACTAACGATTAACCAGTATCTGTTTGGGCAAACAAAGAGTATAAGGCCCTCACACAAGACACCTCACACAAGATCCATTTATAATCACACTCAGTGAGTGCCTGATTTCAAATGATATGAAATATTCAGTTGTGATTCAGGGGCTGTAAAGAAGTATTGAGACTATGGGGCAATTAATTTTTCGCACAGGTGATTTAACTTTGCTCCTAGTATCAGGTAACATATAAAATCCGTATTAAGTGTTAAGTCAGGTTCCCTTTATCTAATATTACATTTTGACGAAAGATCTGAAGCCAAAAATATGCAAAAACAGAGAATATGACAATACAGGGACTTTCTCAGAGCACTTAGCACAAAAGACACATCTTTGGGGGGGGGGGACAGGCACACACAGAGAAAGCACACGCATGCTCAGATAAATGAAACGCAGTTGCATGTATCTCAGTGCTCTACACTTAAGCTACACAATAGAATTTAATATGATAATTGGGGATAGTCAATATTTCATACAAAATAAATATGCCGAGTGAGAGTGGATTGCACAGCTAATAAAAAAGGACTGGATACTTCTTCAGGATAAGATGAACAAAGTTAATCTGGATTGACCGTTCACCTGCAGGTGATGTTATCAGATCTGTACTCTATGGGACGTACCACCCCGGGCAACCCCCCTCCCCAAATCCATCATTTACACATCTGTCTCTTCAGAACAAAAGTGAATAAGGAAGAGGGAAACTGGAAATTGAAATGGGGGGGAGTTTTCAGGAAGCCGAAGCAGGTCCTTTTCTTTATGGGTGGCGCTCTCTGTTGTCTTCATAACCAGATGTGCGATTGATTTCACTTTGATAAATTATACGCTGAGTAATTTGTAATTGCCAATCATGTCGGGAGCCTTTTTTTTTTTTGCATCTTTTCCCACCCATTCAATGAAGTTCTTAAGTGAATCCCATCATTCTAAATAGATTTGAAACAATTCATCACTCCTTACTCCTTAAAATCACTTTAAGCCACCATCTGGCACAAAATTATGAATATGAGGACTCCGTCACCTTCAGAAAACAGATTTTTTTCGTTAACAGACATGAAATCATTACAGCTGCAGTCTATTACAGGGATCCTAGGATGTTACAGAGGTTCCACTGAGGAGCTCATGGTCCTGCCTCATGTCCAGTCGGTCACCAATGAAAACATGTCAGTTTTCATGACAGATGTCTGACAAGAACCATGTGATTCAGTATGTTCCTTTTAGAGCTATGGCCGGTTCGCCTAAATCATATTGAAGCAAACAGCATCTATTTTACATCTGCCCAATCAATGAGAACTGTACCTTTCAACATTATGTTATGGCGAGGCAAGACTGAGGAAGCGGCGACCCATGCAGCGGCTTCGACAACACAGGGTCTTAGTAACGAAACAGAACATTAAGGAAAGAAAACAAAGGGACCATGAGGGGTCAAAACAAAACTAAAGCAGGAAGCAACACCAAGAACAAAAATACCAAGAGCGGGAAGGAACACAGGGCAACTACAACTAAGAGACACATAGCAACACAGGGGAATAGCCACAACGAACCTCCAAGGAAGAGAAGAGGAACAGGCACTTAAATACACTACTAACAATAAGATGAAGACAGGTGAGAATCATAACTCAATCATAATCAAATAATCACTCGGAGCAACAAAGAACAAGTGGAGTGAATTACAATTAACGAAGACTAGTAACTAGGAAACAGCAACACCGAGAGCTATCAATACTAGGAAAAGTCAAAGAACACAAGGGAAACAGAACATGAACAATTGCACGGGCAGGGTATAACTACAAAGAACACACAACATAACCATACGGACACCAGGGGATGAAAAACAAAGGATTACGAAGGTAAGGCAGGCCTTAGGGCAGCTTCCAGCACAAGACAGGAAGGGCGTCTACCTATGAGTCAAATGCTCAACACATAAAGCTACGCGACAGGCCAAAGAGCAAGGAAACACACTAGAAGGACATCAAATGGGATGGCTAGCGGGGACTGCTGGTCAAATGGGAAAAAGGAACCCGGGACAGGGTCAGACAGGCACGCATCCTGACACGTCACTTTTCTGACGTTGAATTCCCTATTAGTATCAGTCTTCAGACTGGGTTTTGAACACTAATTTAGATGTAATATGACATTAGATGTAGTATTATTTATGTATAAATATATGTTTTCAGTTGCAGATGCTATGCAGTGGAGTCATTTTTTCACATTTGCGGATTACATACAGTTACAATTTTCACTTTTATTTTCAACTGATTTTTGAATAGAAGCTGTCATATTTCCATCATATATACACAGAAAAGGATAAAAAAGAATAATTACTAAGAGAGCAGACGGGCAATGCAATAGGGAAAAGCTGGAATATATTGGTTTTATTCTGAAGCCTCCTGGAAATTAGATTGCAGAGATAAATTAAACATGAGAAAGTCGTGTCTCTCGCTCCTTTGATTAGCACTGCTGGTAAATTGCATTTGTGTAGCTTATGACTTATGACTTTAAAAGACAGTGCAATTTCAATAGGGTTTCTTTGTATGGATATATCCATCACAAAGAGACATCCAATTAAAAGTGTACAATAACATTTAATTGATCTTATCTTGAATAAAAAAACATTCCCTTAGCCACAGAATGCTGGACCACCCCCCCCCCCCCCCCAACAGTGGAAGATAATTCCCATGTTCAGTCTTATTCTACTATAGATGGAATGAAAACCATTCTATAGTCATACCGAATACTGGATCATACCATTCATCTTAAGCTGGAGGGGTGTTCTTATAAAAGCGCATAACCGTTGTGAGAAGGGCTCTCAAATGAAAAAAAATACTTATACTTTCCTTATTTGGTGAGAGGTAACATTGCAAATCTAAGTGCCCTGGGGGGCTTTTTGTAGTATCCTTGGAAAAAGCATTTAATCATAATTCTATTAAAATATGCAGACAAGACTCAAAGTTGCTTTCAATAAATATATAAGCCTAACACAAAATACTAATTATTTAATGACGGCTGAGGTACAAAAATGGTTTATTCCTTTTTGTGGGACAAGGTTACTGAACTCAAGTCATAGGAAAAGGTTAATTAATTTAAATCTCTCCTGGGGTGAAAACCTTCAGCCTTCAGTGACTGGAGTTTGACAACCCTGGTCTGGAATGATGCCAGCAATGTCCACGTTCCTCAGTTATTGCTTATCTGAGGCTCAACTTCCATGTCTTTTGTATGTTGTTATAATGATCAGAAGGTGGAGGAAGATGACATTCAGTGCAGAACAGGACAAGGGAGATGAGAGGGACCAAAACCTGTAGCTTATAACTAGCTTTGATATCTTTTTATTTGCAAATGTAGATGCATTAAAAAGGTATCATTACAATAGATCAAAGATCTTAGAAGGGTCTAATATTTGTTTAATGTAGTATGAAGTGAATCTCTTTTTGATGTGTTCATAACCAATAAGACTCATAATATAGACTAATGTGAATATTCTAAGAAGTGTTGTTTTATACAATATGCTTGTAGCTTTCAAGATTCACCAGTAAGAATGAAATCTTTGAAATATCCCTTGTTATTCAGCTAAATGGGAGACAACATTTTGAATCAAAACAACTGGAGTCCATTAGGTAGAAATGATCTGAAATATACTTTTCCTGACTGTTTTTGATTATGATAATGTTCATATGGCATTAAATGTGAATTCCTGTTTTGTTCTACTGAAATTCAGAAAATACATATTTTCTACAAACTTTTCTCTGTGCTCAGGGAAAACCCCTGGATGGCACGAAGAGACTGCAGTCATTGTGAGCAGTAGAATAGTATTCTAGAACACTGGCTTTGAAAAAAAAAAAATACTTTCTGGATTGAAAATGTAATAGTGCTTTGTAAATTTAAGGTGATTATAACTGTAATAAATGGACATGATAGTAACATGAACATCAATTGCATTTTTGCCATAAACATTAGTTAATACAATTAATTAGGTCATGAGGTGAAGTATTGCATAGTACATGATGCACATTATTTCAACATGCGATATAACAATACAACTTTCATGTCAGAGCAGTTAATATTTGTAAGCTACTGAATCAGCTATCGCACTGTGCTTTGTCCATGAGCACTAATTAATCTTTTTGCTGAGTGTAGATTATCCAGGGTACGCAAGACATACATACAATACTGTCAAGGAAGGATTTACTGAACTTAATCTTTTTTCAATGTTAGTAATTGGTTAGGCGTAGATTTTTTTCTGCTTGTTTTTCTATTGGTTAATTGACTAATTGGATTAATGGCTGAATACTTGATCGATTTGTCTCTCTATTTAATGTAGTCTTTACGGCAGACATTAAGCCTTTTTATCTCCTTACATTTCAATAAACCGTTATTTTGATCAATAGTAGATGCAAGCTCATGAGAGTCCGAACCTCTTTTGAACAAAGTAGTTTTTTCTGATGCACTTTCACTTTCTCTCTTTCATAATTCCGAAACAACACCGGCACAGTCGAACCAGTGAAATGTCCAGTGCAGTAAAATGTAGTACATCACACTTTTGCACTCTGTGGAACATCCTCCATTATTGTAACAGAACTCAATCGCATTTGCAAGGCTTTGATAAAATTACAAGTTATATCCTGTTCTTAAGAGAAATTCTTAAGTGTAGGGGTGATGTGCTCTTTATAGATAGTACAGTGCCCTTTAAAGTCGAGTGAGTGACATTTCGTACTCGTAGTCGACATGCTGAATGCTGAAAAAGCGGACAGGATTAAACACCCTTAGCTAATGTCACAGGTATTATTGGTATTGGTATTAAATAAACTGTCAATTTTTTATTTGTTTGTTTGTTTATAATAGCTTTTTTTTACATTAATTTGTTGTTATACATGAGTTTTTTGTGTTGATGTGACAGAAGATTAATTATAATTATATTTTTGTTTATGCATTGCGGATAATTAGACCGCCCCATAGTTTTCCTTATGCAATATCTGTGCTCTCCCACTTCTTGAATCGGACGTACAAGATGAATAAAGAAGACAGACTAAGCTGGTTTTCTCATCTTTTACAACATAACACACAATGAGGAGAGAGAATTCTGCCATTAACATGCACATTTTTACTAGAGAGTCAACATTATTCGCGTCACGTGGGGTTGTCATAATGTTTTGGGTCTTTGGTGTATTTTTGCACTGCAGGAAGAAACCCACACAGTGTGGGGGGGAACCTGCAAACTCGCACACGCAGAGGGCGTACTCGTATCTCCAGCCCTGGGGAAGTGAGGCAACAGTAGGACCCACTGAACCACTGTAACGATATCCGGAATGCATTCGGTAGCGACATCATTGCATATACTGTAGAATACAATGTAACAGAAATGCAAACTGCCAACCAGCTTCTGCTCAGAACAGCAGCCTGAGATTTGACTTTATCCATCACGCTTGTATTTTACTCCAGTATTCTTGCCCGCACTGCTTACATATTAAGTTTGGAGCAGGATCATTTTTCAGCATTATTTCTCATCGATTTCCTAGTATTTGATGGCTTTATGGGCGTCCCCTACTGTTGAGCAGGACTACTTCATATCATGGGAGCTTGATCTTATCACAAAGCAATCGGATGGTCTTCACATCAAGCCTTTTTCGAGGGCATATTATTTAAACACTAGACAGAGTGGGTCATTTCTGAAAATAGAAATCACAATTGTCACGCCACCCTGTGTGCTTATGGTGCTTTGTTTTAAGGTAGTTCACTTTGCTGATATCTTATACTCATTGCGAGCCGTGATGCAGCTGTGTTGGTAGTTCACAGTGAATACATACCCCTACTGTAATGCTCACATTTACTGCTGAGCATCAGCAAACAGATAAGCATGGATATGGATGCTTTTGACTAGAGGGGGTGCGATTTTCTTACACTGGCTCTTAGCCTCCCAAAACACTTAGCTTTCCTTTTGATCTGACAAGAAAATTAATTAATATGTCAATGAAGGGTTTCCGTATCGATGGGATTCCATTGGGCTTACCATCTGTGCTGAGTTTCCAGTATGGTCTTGACTCATTATTAAATTATTAAACCACTTCCGCGTTTAGCTTGGAGGGGTCAGGGCTGAACCATTTTCTTAGAAATTAATGTTTAACTAGAGCAATTGTCAGGGTCGGTGCCCGTCTGTTCCTGCCTTATGTGTTTTGTCCCTTTTGGCCAGCAGGTGTCGCTGGTGACCCTGCTTCCCCCCTTTGTCTCGTAGCTCTGGTCTCTAGTGTGTTTCTCAGTTCCCCCGGACTGCTGCATAGCTCGAGAGGTTTGTGGCTGGCCAGAAATCGGCCACATTTGTTTAATTTGTGTTTTGTTTCTCTGTTTTCCATAGTGTGTGTTATCAGTTATCTTTGTTTCCCTGTTTTGGTTTGCCCTGCTTGTGTCCTGTTTGACTTTGGTTTTGCTTATTTTTGTTCTTAGTCTTTCAGCCCACTGTGGTATGTTCTATAGTTTGTAGTGCTTTGTGTTTAATGTTTCCTAATTTTGGTGCTTGTTAGAATTCCCTAGTTCGGGGTTTATTTCAATTCATTTCACCTGTTGCCTGTTGTCCTGCTCCTTTGATGATTGCTTGATGTTGTGATGGTTCACACCTGCACTTTGTTAGTCCTCTTTAATATATATTTAAGTGCTTGTCAAATTCTTTGCGGTGTCATTGCATGTGTTAGGTGTGGTAATGTTTGAGTTCCTGTTACTGCTACTGTGTGTTTGTCGCTTTGGTTATTTTTGGATCCTTTTTTGTTGCTACTTTTCCAGTTGCTTAATAAAACCCTCGTTGTCTTAATAAAACCCCCTATAGACTCACCCTGGATTGTCACCTTCTTTTATGCCTGCATCATGCCCCTCCATTACAGCAATTCATGCATGCTGTTGAAGCTTCTACTGGTACCAAATGAAATGAGCCTTCCTACTGTTTACATGTGAAAGCTCTATAACTATCCAGTTTGACACAGTAGCTATATTGCTAGAACAGCCCTTCAGCCAAGGTTCACTTCCATTGTAAACATTTACACAAGATGCAGATGAATGATGCAAAATTAAATATAACAACAAAACACATGTACAAAAGATATAGCTTGAAAATACTCGTAAATAATAACAAAAATATCATTTATAAAGCAGGAAAAGTTGTTGGTTGTATAAGTATTAACACTCCCCGAGTCAATCAGGGCTGTTTTGCGGCAAGTCTCCACCAACTTTATCTTGTAATTTATAGCCACGCGAATGATCAGCATTGCTTAAGCCCTCTCACATTGGATGAGGAGCTGTCATGGCGGCGGGCACGGGAACAGGGCATGGTACACAAAGAGGTGGACGATCCACTTAGGGCTCAGGAACACAAATAGGGTTTATTAATTAGAACAAAAAAGGAACACAAGAAAGACCAAACAAAACAAAGGGACCACGGGGGGTCAAAAGTAAAAGGGATAAACTAAAACTAAACACAGAAACCAGATAAGCAAAAGAGCACCAGTAAACAACTACAATCAGCAAAATCATAAGCAAC
>JAABNX020000052.1:6278536-6291221 GCA_015163995.2 Mormyrus lacerda | reverse complement strand
ACACACACACATATAGAGAGGCACGGCACTGCTCCCTCACACCTCTGGGACCAGGCTTCCGTGTGTGTGGAGTTTGCATGTCCTCCCTGTGTCATCATGGCGCTCCTTCTGGGCACTCCAGTCCAAAACCATGCTGAGGTTAATTGGAGTTACCAAATTACCTGTAGGTATGTGTGAGTGAGCCTTGTGATTGGTTGGTGCCCCATCCTGGCTTGTTCCCTGCCTTGCGCCCATAGCCTCTAGGATACGCTCTATATCCCCGAGATGCTGCATAGAACCAGCAGGTACAGAAAATGAATGGGCAGATTTGCCCCTCTGATTATGTTATTTTTATAGAGAGTATGCCTTTGTAGATAACACCGGTGTTCTAGTGTTTCTTATTTATCTGTGGCGTTATATTGTAGACCTGAACATTTTTCAGCGTAGCGATGTCTTTGCCGCATGTCAGAGACAGGTCTTATGGGAAAAGAAATGGTTGAGTTGGCAAACGTCTCTAAATACCAGGTCACCTGAGAAAAGTGTGTGGAATTACACGTGCGTTTGGTTTTGTTCAAACACTTAGTTGCTGGTGGGCTACGTTGCTTGACTTAACAGGAGTTGATCAACTCAATCATTAATTAAAGCAGTAGTGTTATCTATCAGAAGTTATGGTCGCATCGATCGTGCGGTCCAGATTAAACTGATAAAAACCAGAGCCCAGCAGATGAGTACCTTGCATTACATAAATTGTGCCCAGAGTCTAAGTTGGCTCTATTTCAAAAAATCAGCCGTCCTGTACCAGTCCATAAGAACTGAAAACAACAGTATTTTCTTGAGGAGTGGGTGGCGTTTGCATTACATCTGTTTTTCCATACATGGATATTCCATTTGTTGCACTCTGTACGTAATTCCGCCACCTGAAACAATGCAAAGTGGCGCATCGGACAAAACTAGCTGTTCTTGGCTGTGTATTTTACATTTTCTATGCATTTGTTCATATATGGATCAAAATTAAAGTGACAATGAAAGATTGTCTGTTGATCTTCAAACTGCAGTCTCTGGTTCTGCTAGACGGGATGTTTAAATGGAATCTTGTCATCTGATTCAGTTTTGTCCCTTCTGCCTTAAGTAAACGGCTTAATGAATGTGAATGGTTTATGGGGCTGTGCTAATCAGGATTGATTGTACTCACTTCTCTTTCTTTCTCCACGATTATGCCTCCGCGACGTTTTTTGGGACGTTTTTAATCGACTTCTCCGCTCTCGGTAACCATCAGCTGCTTGATAGTTGCAGGTTAACCCATGGCGATGCACCTGTCGACTGCTTTATGGAATAAGTCAAAAGTCACTCCTCAGACATTGTTAATTACTGTGGGGAGCCGAACAGAAAACTACAGCAGAAATGGAAAACATATTGTATTTGTGTGTATGTGTGAGGGAGAGAGAGAGAATAATGAACTGCGATATATATATATACAGTACAAACTAATACACAGATTTAATGATTTTTTTCCAGATAGTTGGCCTCCTTCCATTACACGCTTCTATAAGACAGCAAAGAAAATGCTTCTCTGACATTTCTATTAATAGTCATTCTTTAGTCATGTGTTTATTAACACTGAAAAATGCATTAATGCATAACTATTATAGCATGTTTTTCATTATACTTAGGATTAGAGCACCGGTTGAGAGATATTTATACACTGTCTGTTTCATTCATCTCTGTCTCTAATGCCTACATGTGTAAAATGCTTAGAATGGACTAACCTTTTTATTACATAAATCGATAGAAATGCCATGTAAAAATTAGCAGAGAAATTGCTCCATTAAGATTCCCCACTGAATCTTCACTGCTTTTTCAGTTGCTGGCCAATTAACACCAGAGAAAAGGGCTCTTTTCATGCTGCATTAGGACGCACCAAGGAATGCAAAACTTCAAAATCATCCGCAGCATGAAAATATTCGTGATGGGAATGTAAGGAAACATGGCTGCTACCCTCTACACGCTCCTCTGTGAAATCGGTGGCCTTGCCACTAGTTGAATGTTATACACACCACTGCCCATCCACTGGAAAGTGCAGTGAAGGTTATTTTCGCCACGAGTACGAGAACAGATACATTGGAATGTGTTTTAGTATACAGTAGAGGTGACAGGTAAGCTTTGAGTCCAAATGCAGGGTCAATTGTCCATTGAGCATCCCTGGGACATTTTTTTGGGATCAAGGGTTTCACTTAAGGGCCCAATGGAGATGTGGCCACTCCGTCGAGGACAGGATGCTGAATGGCGACCTTTAGAGCACAGACACAAACCCATGGAGCCACATGCAGTATAAGTGCACTGGGACTACCGAGAGTCTAATCCCCCAACTTTTTTTATAATGATGGGATTATGAGCAAGGTATTCAATTAGTGACTTCTCTGGATTCATAGATCCAGAAATTGGATAAATATAAGTGTTACCTGAAGAAAATATTTACAGTAATAATGTTCATAATAATAATAATAATAATAATAATAATGTGAGTTAATGGTAACTGGTCACAAATAGAGAGGGCATTTCCACTACGTGAGCATTTGGAGATGGATGACATTTCTGACTCTGACGATCACGAAAATTCACCCCTTGCTCATTGCACCCTACGCCCCCCTTCCCCCCCCACCACCGTAAGGATGAAACTCCGCTTGGGGTTTGGCCCGTTAGGCTGGCCTTGCTTTCTGGAATTTTGCCACGAACTAGCAGCTTTCCTGCTTAAGCAAAACGGGAGGATTCCCTGACACGGTCAGTCTGGTAGCAGGATACATTAAACGCAAAGAGCTGTAATGTGAATCTAATGGAGGATATTTGCTTGTGAAGGTTGAAATGGGATTTAACTTGGGCCCTCAGCAGGAGCTGAGGATTAGACTCTTGGTGGTCCCAGTGCACTTGTACTGCTTGTAACTAAATATTCAAATTATTGCCCTGATTTTCAAAACCCACAGTCCACAGGTCTCGCATAATTATCTCTTTTTTAATCAAGACTGAAATAACACGTACCACAATGGAATTCTGAGCCCTCCAATACTAAATGTAGATGCTTTTCATTTTAAACATAAAAATCTGTGAAGCTCCAAATGTTTGCTATTGAAGCTAATATATAAAAATGGACAGATACTGAGCCTGTCTGTATATTTACAACATAGCCCCAATGTCAAAGATACAACAGGGAGAGGCTGGGATGACGGGGTTCCACCCACTATGGAAAAGGGTTTCGGGCCCCGCACTCAGTCTGCGGCCCTCATTCTCACAGCAGCTAATCCTCTGTGCCCACTGATTGTGAGGCATAATCAGAAGCATATTGGCTGCACTAATGAACCAATGTCCCCCACAGAATAACTAGTCACATGCAGCCTACCTATTCTCCATCCATCTAACCCTAACCCTAAACCTAACCCTAACCTTGGTGATATGGAATGGAGCCCAGGAGCCGCAGAGCTCATAAACAGATAGATTGAGGGCAAGAAAATAATCAGTTGTACAACACTCTCGCACACACAAATCTACAATATACATGTATTGCAAGACTTCCAAGCTTCACCTGCAAGTGTCGCCAGTAGTAGAAGAGTTCAAGGTTGCTAAGGCAAGAGCGGTAAGCACACTGGCACTGTAGGAAGATGTGAAAGTCAGATATGCCAATATGACCATCAGGTGCGGCAGGAAGTGGAAGCCACAAGCTACAGTGAGAGAAGCCGAGGCGTACTGGAAGCACCAGGAGATTATTGGGGTGGCCTGCCAAGGTCGGCTGGGTCTTGGTAACTACAGTGCCAAGAGGTGGAGAAGGACCAATGCCAGAGGCAGAAGAGATCTCATAGTGCAGAGGGTCCAGGAGACAGCAGAAGAAGAACACCGTGTGAAAGCAGCAGGTCTTGCGTGCTAAGGACAGTGGATGCGGTGGAACAATGCACTGGAGTGATCAATGTTCTGGACGAAAGTTTGGGGTACTGACCAGGGCAAGCTGTCTTTTCTCCTGCGAGCAGTGGCTGACCTCTTACCAACTCCTAACAATCTTAAGATCTGGGACAAAGAAGAAGATCCATCCTCCAAGCTGTGCCGGGCATCGTTTTGCACCTTGAACCACATCTTGACAGAATGTCCCAAAGCACTTGGAGAGGGCCGATATAGGTGGAGATACAATAAGGTCCTTACGGTGATTGCCAAGTGGACAGAGTGTCAGAGGGGCAAGGCCAATAAACATCAGGCTTCACCACCCAAAGGTGTCAAGTTTTGCAGGGAAGGAGACAAGGTTCCAAGGGCAAGTACAGTTGGCAAGAATGGGAGATGCAGGTGGACCTGCAAAAGAAACCCGTCTTCCCGGAAGAGGTAGCTGTAACATCACTCAGGCCAGGCATGATCCTGGAATCCAGGAGTAAGACCATCCTGATGGCTGAACTTACTATACCATGGGAGTACAGGCTCACTGTCTCTCACCAGCTGAAAAAAGCCAAGTACCAACACGTGGTTGACGAGGCTCTTGCCAACGTAGTTCTATTTCCTATAGAAGTTAGCTACTGTGGTTTCCCAACAGTATCAGTATGACACTTCCTACAGAGGATTGGCATGGAACCCAAACAAATAAAGAAGGCTATTGGGGAGCATGGCAGCAGAGACCACCTCAAGATGGCTATGGCTGATGAGGGACCACAAGTGGAGCCCTTCAAATAAGTAACAGTCGCTAAACTGTTGCCCCACCATCCTAAGGTGTTCTGGAGTAAAAGGGGCAAAACACCAAGGAAGGACGGCTTCCAGCTGACGACCCTGTAACTGGTTCTCAAGGATCCTCAGACCGTCTTGCCACCAAGGAGTCCCAAGAGAGGGGAGGACTTTGCTACACCTCAAGTGGCTCTTGCAGATTTCTGCTCGTAGCAATGCATCTTTGATGTTTAATTCACCTAACATTTACATTTACCTGGACAAGCTTTCACAGTTACACGGTCCCAGTCCCTGATGTCATTTTCTATTTCCGCTGCTCCCAGACACTCCACCCCTCCAGCTTACTTTTACTCTCCCTTCTTGTAAGATGAACCTGTAAGTCACTCTCGCTCCTGTTCACTCAGCACCCCCTTGTCTGCACAGAGAAACTTCCCTGCTGGCAATCTCTTCTCCTCCTTCACCTCCTGAACAGCTGATGTCTGCAGATTCCCCCCATACCTGACGACTTTTCCTCAGGACGGCCCGTCACCCAGTTGCTCTTTTCCAATTAGGTCCACTGACAAAGTATTTCCTTTCTCTTATGGGATTAAAAAAGTAGCTACCTGCCTACTATCTAGCAAACGAACCCACCTAATTCGCTCTCACGCCACAGGCAAGACAGTAAGGCAGGCTAATCTAAGTGACAGAGACATTCTAATCTATTTTAACTTTACCAGTCATAGCTGGATTGACTTATTGACTTGATGGCGTTACAGGTGGCAAGTAAAAATAAAACTGTTGCAAATTTGTGATGGGCTCATTGACACAAGCAGCAGACATGTTACACTCATATTTTAGTTTTGACTTGTGTCTGTTGGGTGACATAGCCACTACAGTGGGAGGGGCAAACTCAACCACATGGGGGGGAAATTCACCTCCAACTGACAGGTTCACTCAGTGTGTGGGAGGCAGGTGTTATTCTTTATAAGGACAAGAGGACAAGACAGGTATGGAACCAGTACGAGGAATCTCAACAGGTGAAAATAGTATAAATTATGACAAAGGTGAAAAAACCGAAACTGAAATTCATTTTGGGTTGAGTGACTAGCATGAGGATTATGGTCCAGGTTTATGGGAGTAAAATACTGCAAAATAAACCATTTATAGGTACAGAGGGATGATTGCAGTTGAACTAAATTGCTTCCAGTTTTAGCAGTCAAATCACTCTCTCTCGAAGACAGACAGTGACCCCCCTCCCACCACAAAAACCCTTAGGTTTCCAGCATTTGGACAATATAACAAGTAAAACTGGAAAATTCAGTATTTCAAGCTGCTATATGTATTCCTTGGTTTATTTAATATGGTTTATTTTTTTTATTTGTGGTTATATAGTGCAGTCGTTTACACATGGTCATTTGCTTTTAAGTAATTGCTTTCTTGGAAGTCATTTTTGTGTTTTTCCCATCGTGCTTCTAGACAATTTCAGGACCCACCCACCCCCCAAGGCAACACTGGCCTGTTTAATTCCATGCCCACTTTTCCGTGCTGTTCATATTGCTGTTTATCTTAAGGTGAGGGATTTAAGACGTGGGCGAAAGGTCAGATGCAGACGGTGAGCGAACTCACCAAGCGGTGAAAACGATTAAGCAGGGAAAAACAAATGGAACAGCATGGGTTTTCGGTGCAGCTGAGAAGGAGGTAGGGCAGCAGGGCAGATGGTGGTTAGAACGAGGGCTTGTAACCTGAATGTAGCAGAATGTTTAGGGTGATGCTTTGGTGCTCTCCTTGTGTGAGATACTTAACCTTTTAAATATTCAGGGGTTTCTTTTGGTAGTTTTGGATAATCCCCCAACAAAGTAATTAAATAATAAAGAAACAACTATTATTATTATTATTATTATTAATAATAATAATATTATTATTATACATAGCTATGCATGACTGCTCCATTTCCCCACTCCTGCCTCTGTTCTGCGGATTTGATCGATGGCTGAACTAATTGAGGATATTAACTGATTACAGAGGCATATTAATTCAATTAGCTTTCCTATGACAAACTATTAATTCTATTACCAAGGACTGAACCCAGCTGAATTAAATTTTGTCAATATTTCAATTATCTCTTGGCAAGTAAGACATGATGGTCAGAGGGAAGCAGGAGGCTGCAACTTTATTATGGGCGCAGATCACTGATGCATCTTGGGGCGGAACTAACAGCGAACTGCTCAGTTACTCAGCATAATTATCCAAATGCAAACGGTTTCATTTTCTTCTGAGTTTTGATGCCGTTTTGTGAATCAGGGCACTTCTTTCTAAAAAAAGGAACACTTACTTTGAAGCTGTCATCTATATAATCCATCACAGATACAATCCATCACAGATACCTTCATAGTGCATTATAATGGTCGGCATACGAGTTAATAAAGCATTACAGCAACTTCTACTGAAAGTCTTAAGGCATCATTGTATTGTTTATAATACTTCATAAGCTCTGACGAAACTCTTGTCTATAACACACTATAGACAGAATGCTTTGTACTGCATTATGAAGGTATCTATAGAGCACTATAGATGGTATCTTCATGTTTATAATGCTTTATGAATGCATTATTATGTGTTATGAATGTGCTCATAGACTCTTATAGACATGACATTCATAAATGTTTTATCAAATGAAATAATGGATTAAACTTAAAATAGTCTCCCTCTTTATCATAATTTTCTATTTTATGCAGAAGTGCTTTTGAATTTGAACTCATAATGTATGGACACATTTACATCGTGGTGAAGCACATACAGTAAGAAGCAGATGCCAGATTCCTTTCAGTTTCTAACCACATGAAACATGCTTCACTTTCTCTGTATCCAAACCCCACCGATGACTTCCGTGTGTTTATGCATTTTATTTGCTTGCCAAGCAGTATTTCCATGGCAACCGGCCTTTGAAACGACATTGTTTGATTATGTTCTCGGTGAAGCACAATGGATTTTTACTTTGGGTTGGGTGAACATCGCTCTTGCACTCCGTGTCTGACAAATCACTGCGAGATCTTATCGCTTTAGGGTGGAGTTAACTCTGTTTGAGGGTCTAAAGCCAGCAGCCTATGAGCTGTTTGAACCTGCTCTAGTTCATGTAGCCTAAACTGGAAGTCTAGCATCCTCAAGAATACTAAAGTTAAGCCATAAACTACACGGCTTTGCCACAGGAAACAAAAAAACAAGCTATATAGCCGAGACGTATGGGCACATATAGGAACATACTATATACATATGTGGGTATTTTTGGACAGTAATATTATTTTTTTGGAAGAACTTATCTGATGAAAAGCTATGATCAACTGGATTCCTATCCCTATTCCAAGAAAAGAGTCTTTCCTTTCACTGTACCAGCTGCAGCAGGCACATTCTTCGTGTCTAAGTCTAATCTGCAGTACTTTGTAAACTTTACTCAAAAGCCAAAAAGTTGCCATTGTATTAATTAATGGCATTGTACTCTTCCACAGCCTAAAGACTAATTGTTTCATTTCGATACATTTAAACATTCAACCCCCTTATGTTTAGTGCTCCATTTTTAATGGATCCTACTTGGAACAAACTGGTAGCTTTATAGAGACCTTGGTAACGACCCAGAATCTTGCCAGTCACATTAACATTTCCTGACAGAGAGGAATCTATTTTCTATTTTCTCTTGTTCTGACACTCACACCTCGTCAGGTGGATGACAGAGGAGGCTATTTTCAGTCTCTGTTATGTCAGGGCTGTGGTTACCTGTTGCTGCTACTCTGCTGATTTGCATGACCTAGGCACAACGGAGGGCGGGCGAGGGGGGGTTGGCTGTGAATTCCACACAGATAATGTACTGAAAATTCTGCATGGAGTTGAAATGTTAACCCTAATCTTCCTTTGACATTATTTTGGCTTGGAATAGGGTTTGGAATATTGAGCTATCTTTCTATATAATTCATTTTTTTTTCAATTTTTGAGGTATCAATTTAAATGTTACACATAGCTGAAGTAAAATTATATATATAGATTTCAGGTCATTTTATAAAAAAAAAAAAATCATTTGTTTTCCCTTTCTTTGTCTGGCGTTGTATTATACCCTGAATATCTACAAGAAGATTGCCTTTGAATTGTTCATGGTTCTGCCTAAAAGTGTTCCTAAAGGGATGTCTTAAATATAATGAATTTTTCATGTGTTAAAATTGTTTTGCTCTTAACTTTATAAATGGAGATTTGCTTTCGCTTTAAACCGCAATCTGAATAAATCAGCCTGCATCATTTTCTTCCTAGAGGACCGCCTGCGAATGCAGTCAGTCATTTTTCATCTCCTTCCCCTTCCCCTTAAGTGTTGTCTGACGGCCGAATAACACGCTCTTTCAGGAGCGCGTTCTTTCCTTTGATCCACTTTTATAAGCTCCACTGAGTTCAATCCAGTCCAGTGAGCCTAGCGGCGCCCCCTGCAGGATGGGTAATTTTCCCGTCGATAACTATTACAGGAGAACTAACGGCAGCCATGCGGCCTCGAGCCCCACTTGAATGCTTTTCCACCACGGAGCAGGCGGTGTCTGCTGTTCTGTTCCCTGTCTGATATTAAGCTGTCCACTCCATCTGACAAATCCTAGCAGCAAATCGTAAACTCACAGCCATATCTCTCCGCTTCATCTTGATCCACTTTGCACACAAAAAGGCACAGAAAGGGATCCAGGGAGGGGGGGGGCGACCAGGATTCAAGCACTCGGTCCTGTCAGAATAGCACAGAACAATCTGTAAATATAAAAAAAAGGAATAGGCGTATTACTTTAAAGACTTTAAATACCGTTTGAGTTTTAGCTGAAATACCTGTATTACTTTATAATTCATTTGTTTGCTTCTGTTCCTTGGAAGGATGACAGGGACGTGCGATGGATGTTGTCTTGCTAATATAAGGACCCACACAACCTTCACTGATCCCTTTAATTGACAATTGAGTCCCTCTCTTCTGTATTTCCTTACTTTGGGGAATCGCTGACATCACTCTGAAAGGGAGCTGTACCGATGCAAAGATGAAGGCTCTGATAGAGGTTAAAAGTAATAAAACACAAGAACTTAGGTCAGGAAGCTTATGATGGCAGGGATACAAGTGGGTCTGGGAGTTTGTTAGCGTTACTAACAGTCTGAAAAGTCTGGAAAAATGGATTTGATCACAAACTAGAAGGAGACTTGAATTCAGTAGTTATGGCCAGTTTTACCATCCAGCCATCCATCCATACATGCGTAGCCCATACAGGGTTCTGGCAATACTGCAGCAGGAAGCATAGCTCATAGGATTGGGGGGGGGGAGGGATTTAGAGACACCGTTTCACATGCACTGTAGGAGGAAGCCCACACAAGTATGTGTATCACTCCACAAGAAGCAGGGCTGGAAATCTGGAAATCCCTGAAGGAAACAGCAGCTACCCACTGAGGTAACCCATATTTTCAGTAATATTCGATAACGTAATTCAGTGTATTATGTTCCCCGGCATCTTTTTGTGGCAGTTTATTCTGAAGTTCACTGGATATTCAAAATTCCCGGGGCAAATGATAATTCGGATATTGAGAATTTATTCAGTTATTGAGAAGCTGCTGATGCCCCTACTGAACACATTACCTGGCATTCTGTTATTATAGTGGAGGGTGGTTAACGTCAATTCAAGCAGCACAGTGTTTCACGGCTATCCTGCGGCACCGTGAGCGGCGTCTGCCAGCAGAGAGTGAAACCCACCGCCGGAAGCTGCGCCGGTGCGTAGCAGGTCTGGGTCTCCACGCGAAGCGGGGTGTTTCAAAGACCGGGACGCCATCATCTTCATCTCCACCACTATCATCATATTTGTTGTCAATACCTTCAGTATAATCAGCACCATCCTCTTCATCATCACCATCATCACCATCATCAATGTGGATTCTAGATGACCTATACTATTCATATAGTCATATATTCATATTCTGTATGCACTTGTCTCACGCAGGATCACAAAGGTCCAGAGTCTATCCCAGAAGTTGCCGGGACAAGGTAGGGAATAACCAAGGATGGGGCGCCAGCCCATTGTAAGGCTAGCTGGGATGAGCGTCGCGCCATGCAGTTAGCAGAGTAGCCACAGAGCAAGAGCATACCTGACAGGCCAAGGCACACGATGCAAGCTGCGAAGAGGGGCTCTCTGTGTCAACGGTGCCGACACGGGCCTCGGCCCTCAAGGTCCTCCCTCTTACCGCACCGCCAGTGCATGCCTTCGCAGTCACGGGAAATAATTCCTAGCTATGGCCAAATCCCCAGCAGTCCAGCCTCTCATCAAAATCCCATCAAACTCTTAGCCACCTTAGAATACAAAAACGCCACGCATCTTTTCTCCTGAATGTTGAGTGGACAAAGGAGCTATTACACATTTTCAATATACCTGTTCTGAGGTTGTTTATAAGCAGAAATAAGGAAGGCCTCAAGCAATCTGTAGATTTGCTGCTCACTGCAGCATATAGGGAGGTATGAAAGGGTGGCAGCTAATAAAAGAGCCTCATGAATTCTGCCAGTGAAGATCCTGCCATTAATGGTCCAGGCACTGTGAGCACCTTATTACTTAGTATATATTTGAAGAGACCCATTGTTGTAATTCTGAACAGCAAGCATTCATGTTTTCACAAAGGTTATGCTCATATTATATAATTTCCGGTCCTTTCCCCCTGGGACATCCTGCATTTATTCTGTGGTAATAGGGAAACCAACCAGCTCCACTGAATCTGGAATTACACTGGTATGGGTGCAGCGTCTGTTTTCTCAAATTAAAGATGGTTTCTTACGGCAGAGGGAAAGAACCCTGCCTTAGTCCCCGGTGTGTCTGTATTACGTGTAGAAAGCCTCGCAGCGGGGGTGTCAGCTTACTCAGCCTCAGCCGCCAGTCAGTGGGATATCGTGCACGCCCTCTCAGTGGGATATCACATGCAACCTGCCAGGGGCATATAACAGCCTGCCTATCTATCAGCGTTGCCTGTCAGCAGCATATCATATACCTCCCATCACTTAAGCCTGTCAATGGGTCATGGCACACTGGCTGTCAGTATTGCTTGTCAGTGGGATATCATATGCCACCAGCAGGTAGAACATGACCTATTGACTGTCAGAGGGATATCTTGTATTACCTGTCAGTGCTGGCTGTCAGTCGGTCATCATATACCATCAGCAAATGGAACATTACATATAGCCTACCAGTGGGATATCAGGTACTACCTGTGAGTAATGACTATCAGTAGGATATCGCTTACTGCCTGTCAGTACTGCCTGTCAGAGGGATATCACTTACTTCCTGTGAGTGCTGACTGTCAAAGGGATATCACATACTGCTTGTGAGTACTGACTGTCAGAGGGATGTCACATATTGTCTGTGAATACGTCTTGTCAGAGGGATATCACGAACTACCTGAGAGTACTGACTGTCAGAGGGATATCACGTACTGCCTGTGAGTACTGACTGTCAGAGGGATATCACATACTGCCTGTGAGTATTTCCTGTCAGAGGGATATCACGTATTGCCTGTCAGTACTGACTGTCAGAGGGATATCATGTACCTCCTATGAATACTGCCTGTCAGAGGGACATTACATACTGCCTGTGAGTTTTGCCTGACTTAGGGATATCATGTATTGCCTGTCAATACTGACTGTCAGAGAGATATCACTAACTGTCTGTCAGTACTGACTGTCAGAGAGATATCACTTACTGCCTGTCAGTACTGCTTGCCAGAGGGATATGACATACTGCATGTGCATACTGCCTGTCAGAGGGATATCACATACTGCCTGTGAGTACTGCCTGTCAGAGGGATATCGTGTATTGCCTGTCAGTACAGACTGTCAGGTGGAACACCATGTCTGTCAGTGGAATATTCGCCTGTCCAAGGATCATCGCAAACAACGACTCCAGGGTGTACCCCAAACCACGAGCCACACCCCCACTGTCATGATCCGCTCCGTCCGATCCTCCCGTGTGCCACGCCCCCTCATTCCCCACGTGTATTTCCCCGATTGTTT
>JAABNX020000052.1:6264468-6278436 GCA_015163995.2 Mormyrus lacerda | reverse complement strand
TGTCTGCCTGAAATAAACCTCGTTTGCCCCGTCACCCCGTTGGCTCTCGCCTCCGTACCTGCTTGCCAGCCGTGACACCCACACCCCGCAAGGTTAAAAGATTGATAGATGTTCAGTGGTGTGATAAGGAATTGATTTGCATATTTAATATAGGACCACACACCCATGAATGGATATGTGTCTTTGAAATAACTAATTAGTATAGTATATAAACAAATCAAGGTCGTTTATAAATTGTGCTGCTTATGCAACCAATATCTGTCACTGTATTTATACACTGAATTCACAGCCAATCCCCAAGTACAACTGAGTTCATTCCCTAAGTATGTCTTTAAGTCGAATTTGTAGAGGGAAAATGATGATGATAATAATAATAACAATATTATTATTGTCATTAATAAAAATAATATACAGCAATAATACAAGTAAGTACATACAGTACTATACTAAACATTGAACCAAGGAAACCACTGAAATAGTGTCTGCGTTCATTATTATGAATTATTGTACTTAACCTGAATTTTTAATATAATAGACCTTATTACATGCATCAGGGCAGAAAGGTCCCCATTAATAAGCTAATAATGCAAGCCTGTTTGTCAGGCAGAGAATCTGAAGGAAAAACATGCAAATTCAGATCAGGGAGCATCATAAGGAGATTAGACACAAGGTTCTACAAATGTGCACAGAGCGAATGCAGAACAAAATAATATCCAACAAGCCAAAAGTGTGAGGAGACTCTGGTATCTCATCCAGGGTGTATCCTGCCTTCTGTCCTATACTTCATGGGAATGGATGGATGGATGGAAATCCTACTCATAATTTAATCTCCTATACAGGATATGTTATTAAAAAATTAATTCATTTTTTAATCTTAAAACAGGCTGCCAGGCTCAAACAATGTTTCCAAATGTTTATTTAAATGTCAACCAAAGCTGAGACCATGAGCTATCACTGCGTAATGAATAGCAGCCTCATTGTTGCTTGCCTGTTTTTTCCACACGACGCGGGTAATTAAGAGTATTGCTCCAAATGGTCTTTTAATTACTCTTATAGAAGATTTGGCCTATTGAGCATTTTTAAAATCAATCTTAAAAAAAAAATAGCAAAACACTCCAAAATCAAAACAAGACACTTCATTTTTACAGGCCGTTGTATTAAGAACCAGCTCAACGCATCAGAGAAGGCGATGTAACATTATATTGAGCAGTTTTATATAGTGCAGTCATGATATAAAGAAGTACTGTATATGAACAATGTGCAGTACGGTGTCAATGGGAGTAATTACGTTATTAAGTTGTTATAAATATTTAAGCACAAGTCTCTTGCTTGATTTGCACTAGCAATACGTGGAAGAAAGTGCTGATTATGTGCTTTACACAGAGGAGAAAAGAGAGCCTCATAAATGCATGTGTTGGTTAGCCTCCTGTAAGGTAGCATGCCCATGGTTGTTTTCCACAAAGCTGCATTTTTGCTCAGGTTTTTATGTATGTCATAGTTTAAATCTCCCAGACCGACTGAGGGCGGCTTCTGCGGCTGGGAGATTCCTGAGACCAGGGGCCGGGGCGGTCATCCTCAGTCGAGGGAGAGGTCGCAGGGGAGGCATGGGACGTGGGCATAAGCCGGAGTGGCCGCAGACTTGCCGCTAAGAGACTGTACCCGAAAGCCACCACGGCGGGGAGGGGAAGCTCTCTCCTGTGCTCCAAGATGGACCAGCACTGTTCCATGATGCAGAAAGACAGAAATGCGTGGTAATGAAGGTGTGTACTAAACTGACATTTCCACCTGAGATTTTGGACAAAACCTTAGAGCAGTACCCTAGTTAACCCTGTGGATGCCCCAGACCTACCCTATCCCCTAACCCTATGGATATACATGCTAGCCTAGTTCTACCTTGTAGCAGTGGGGGCTTTACCTCCCACTGTATTCCATATAACCCACCCCTCCAGGGACCTTTGGAGCCAGTAGGGAAGTCAGGTCACCCCCCCCCCTTCTCCCAGCAGGTACCTCCTTCAGGGGACTCAGTCACTGTCAAAGTCACGTCGGTGTGGCAGCTTCAGACGGTGACATTCCGTACGTCCTCAGTTTCCTCCATGTAGCCAGTGCCTTGACTATACAAAAGGAATATTCCATTCGTTGTCTTAATTAATCACCTGAAAATTTCAATTGTAAGAATAACCTCAATGAATAAGTGATTTATCATAGGACAAGTGCCAGTAGTTGATTAGTCTGTGATATGATTTAGGCTCCCTAGTCACATGCTTGATGACTGCTTATGAAACATAGATGTGGAATGAATATGACATCTAATCTTTTCAGAGAGACCCCTGCAGAGATCTGTTCTGTAGATCCATCTAAGCAGCCTGAACCTTTCGAAAATATCCCATATAATTAATATCTGGAAAATTTCACCAATCCATATCATTCTTTGGAGATATTCAGTGACCATGGATCTTCATTTTATAAACGATACTGCACAGCATTTTCAGTTCAGCACCTTGAGGTTCAAATGTTCCCTCTGCACGCTATCATTTAGACGACGTTAAAAACAATGAACTAGATCAAAATTTTAGGCTGGTTAGACAATGAAATTATAGTCCTGCCATGGCTGCGATTCTTTCATACTGCATTTTACCTATTTGGTATGCAAGTCAGTGTGTGGTTCCTTGAATTCTGAAGCACAGCGCTTGTACATTTCCGACCCGCGATCCGCGAGTGCTGGATAATTACTTCCGGTACAGTCTCTGAAAAGAATGATCAAGTTGGTTATGACTGCTGAGAGAGGAAGATGACGGGAATCAGAACAAATGTGCTTTAATTATTAACAGCTTTACTCATTCTGGACAGCATTTACCTGCCGCTGTGATGTTTCGAGGTGGATATGAACGGTGGCCGCTTTTATTTTTGACATTTTTCTTGAGTTCCAGATTCATACGATAAAAAGACAAGCACGCGATCGTTACAGCTGCAGTGGAAGTGCGACCTGAGAAGGAGGCGTGTCTTCCCAAAGGGTCCCCGGCTTTTCCTCTCCTTCGCCGAACGGGCCGAGGCCCACTTCTCCATGCCGTGTCAACAGGAGACATCGTATACCTCATCTTCAGTGTGATCTTTACAATGGCAGGAAAGCATGTCGTTTTCTGGTGTATTTATTTGCTTATATCACAAGATCATGTGTCAAAGAAAAAAAAAATCGTATTAAATGACTTTTTCGCTTCGCAACAAAAATTCAATAGTGATAGAAAATGCCATACATGTCATGGCTGAGTGAGACCAACCTACAGTAACATTAAAACAGGAAGTGATTTTCCAGAGGCTTTGTGAAATATCAGCGCCCCTCCACAGCGCATTACACTATTTGTCAACAGTCTGCGCTGATTAATTACGTATATTGCATTTTGGGACATATCAGGGCCTTACCACGAGTAAAAACAGCGGAAGGAGATTAAAGTATTAAGAGCAACTGGAAACAATTATCTTATATAGCTAGTCTTATTTTGTTAGTTATTAGATGTTTAAACAAAATACAGTTATTCATTTACCAGGCCTACGACATAGACAGCTTGGCTTCTAAAATACAAACCCATACATTTTTTATCATAAGTTTTGTTGCTAGTTCACCCAGACATTGTGTGTTTGAATTAAAATAAACCGTCTAAGTAGAACTTAGCAAATGGGAATGAATGATTTGTGGCCGAAACGCATGTTAAAAGATGACACGCATACTCCGGAAGCCAATAATTATCTCGTTATCTGGATAATGGCACAAAAATGGTCAAGAAGCATGGTCATTCTTGACTTCCATAGTCTGTATGTGCGGGAGGTTCGAGTGGAGCTAAGCTGAAGGGCGGGTGACCAGAAGGAGGACCTTCAACAGCACTGTGGACAGAGGGATGGGAAACTGGACTGTCTGGATGAAATCTCAGTCTGCTGGGGTCCTGTCGGACTCTACAGCAAACTATGACCCTGACAGGTACTGTGAAGGAGATGACCAACAGCTAGGCTGAAACTTTAACCCTGTTTCATACTTCATCACGTGACATAATTTTCATCACGGGGGCTGGCTATGGATATCACACAGGGAGGCCGCGTGTCACTCGAAACTGTAATGATGAGGACAGTCCAACAGTCGCGCATTGGCCAGGGGGATGAAACAAGAGAGTCAGGAATAAGACAGCACCGAAGATTGCATGTAAACACATTTTCTATCCTCTCAAATTAGACTGAAATAAACATGGCAGTGGATCTGAAGAAAGACTGACTGAGGAATTCAGAAATGCCGGTATTGATATGACTCCTCACTACGGAATTATGAAGACTCCCTGCATAGCTGCTAATTACAATAAAATGCATTTTGTAAATACAGCACCACGCACCTGTCTATGTCCTTGCGTAAGTGTTACTGTAGCTTAGATTCTTTATTTAGCTTTTATATATTTTAGTTTTGGTGATTTTATTTTTCGGGACAGAGGGAAAGTTGTAGAACTTCACTAGTTACTACAAAATGTGGCGATATAATGCCGTTGACTATTTATGTGTTTTGCATAAAAGATCGCACAAAGTCAAATCATAACTTCAGCTAAATAATATTTTTAAATGGTAAAGGAAAGTATTTATATGTATATATTTTAATTTATAGCTTTTGTGTAGTCGTAGTTTTATTGATATCTTATTTCAGCTTATGAAAATGTTTTTGCTAAAGATATCCCTGTCTGTACTGTACTGTAAGTACACAATGCATGGTTAGTTTTAGTAAAATGTATATTTTAATGCTGCATAAACATGATTTAAGAGCAGATTTGCTTTATAGTGCTACCGCGGGCCTGGTGTCAAAGTATGGGGTGGCCTGGCATGTTGTCACAAGAAGTATGGGCATTCAGGATCGCAGATGGTCTGGCACTATGGCACACGCACCATGACATGGCCATATTTGCACGAAGTATGAACCAGGCTTTAGTCTGCTGGGCTCCACCGTAAACCATGACCCTGAAGGGTACTGTGAAGGAGTCAGCCAACAGCTAGGCCGAAATCTCAGTCTGCCGGGCTCCTGCTGGACTTCACAGCAAACCATGACCCAGACGGGTACTGTGAAGGAGTCAGCCAACAGCTAGGCCGAAATCTCAGCCTGCCGGGCTCCTGCTGAACTTCAGTACAAACCATGACCCTGATAGCAACTGTGAAGGAGTCAGCCAGCAGCTAGGCCGAAATCTCAGCCTGCCGGGCTCCTAGTGAACCCTAACCCAATGTCCTTTGCACAAAAAGACAGTGAGGCCTGTACAAATTTCTCTAAAGGTGTTTCTATTACAGTAAATAAAAAAAATTAAGATTAGCTTGACTGGATCAAAGGAAAACAAGATATTAAGTTCTGTTGATCATTAATTTGGGTCTTTAAACGGATGTTCATTTTTAAATTGGGACCTCGCTGACTCCCAGAACTGGGAGGTGACTAATTTAACAAAATGGAAAATGCTGGAAAGCAGGTCAGGGTGACTTCATGGTCTCACTACGTAATGACAGTATCCTCTCTGCTACAGCATTCAATGCTTTGCTTCAGTTACCATGAAAATATGACAGTAAGCAACCCTGGGGCTTACAAACATAATTTGTTTCCTGGTTTAGACGTATGATTTCCTATAGGGGAGATTGGTGATTACTGCATGGGAAATTGTGGCAACGTGGAATATTAACGTCAGACGGCCATCTTCTTTCTAATTAATTTGCAGTGGATCTAAAGCTATTTAAAGTATGACACCTCTGAAAATGTTCTCAGCAGGTGCCGACCCGCTTTCCTTTTCATGTCTTCATGTAGCAATTAAACTGCTTAATGTCATTTTATGTCTTCAGGCTGAAGAACAGACCTGGAACCTGTTAACTCCCCTCAAGCAGCTGGGCGTCTGCAAGCTCATTTTAGCCAACATATTGCAGCAGTTGATTGTCTTTTTCTCATGCAGTTGTTTTCCAGAATGTTTGTGGTATCACTTTACTACAGGGTCACAAATACTTAGTACTCAGTTACTACTGAAGTACAAATCATGAACAAATATAGTCGGTCCTTCAGAGAAAAGATATGTCACAATTCAGCATGATGAACAAACATGAGATCAGTATTTCACTCGCGTTCATTACCTGTTCTTTCAGTAATTCTGTAAAATACTTTACAGAATTAACTCATGTGGTAACAAATATAGTAATTGCCTAAGAAAAAATGAGTCATGATTCATTAATGATAAATGAACATGAAATCAGTTTGTAACTAAGACTTAGTTTGTGGTTAATTAATATAATAATAGCATAATATTACATAATTTATTCCCCCTCAAGTAAAAGGCTACCCATTCTGTGTGAAACTGCTTTTTCAAGTTTAGAGAATTATTACATAACCAGGCAATGAAATAAGCAAATACAAAAAAGTGGCCCTATTTGGATTGGAAGATTAAAGCAAGAGATTCAAGTGTCCTTCTGGACATTTTTGTTTAATTTAATTAGTCTCTCAGAAGCGCTATTGACCAGGCTGTAAATGCTTATACGGAACGGCGTGTCGATGGTGCTCTGCAAAGGTTACTGCCATAGGACGTGTGTGTGCTTGACCTCAGCAAAGGCATATATAAGAATGCAAATAACTCACAGAGCTCTCCTGACTTTTCTAAAAAAAGACTTGCCCTTTGTGGTAACTGATGACACGTCTCCAGAGAATAATTAATTAGGGCACAGTCAGGGTCTATCAGCAGCTGAAGACAGGTTCAATCTGTATGCAGGAATCATGCCCAAGTGATCGCTAGCTAGCAATTCGCATGCCCACGCAGAGTAAGTCACCGTGGTAATCAAGGGGAGGAACTGTGGAGTACAAACACTGCCTTAAATGTGACAGTATACACTAAATTTATCAACGGGAGACATTTTTTAAAAGATGCAGTTCTTTGGTCAGGGTTTGTGTAATACAGATTCCTCTGGATTTGTAGGAATTTGACTGGTAATTCATCTATTCACCCAGAGCCGTCGTTAGGGCTGTGAAGCCATTGTGGCTACACTGGGGCCCTGCCTTCTAGGGACCCTGATATCAAGGGGGCCCTGCCTTCTAGGGGCCCTGATATCAAGGGGGCCCTGTCTTCTAGGGGGGCCTGCCTTTTAGGGGGCCCAGATGTCAAGGGGGCCCTGCCTTTTAGGAGGCCCTGCGGAGGGGCACCATGCGGCCAGGCATGAACACAGTACCGATACAAAGGATCACGGTACGCGGCGGGGCATCGAGAGCGACATGACTATGGAGAATTTGCATAAAGCAAATTTCAGTGACTTAAAAAAGGTTGCTTTGTGTTTTTTATATGTTAATTTGGCCAATATTTTTTATTTTTCAGAACCTGATATCTTGACCTTTATAATGCGTCGAGATACAAAACGTTTAATTTGTTGAGATTTGAAAATTGGTTTGCACAATTTTCTGAAATGAACAAAGTTCAAATTTCGTTCACAAATCAGGCATAACTATTGGTAGTGGCTAATGTTCATTACAGTCATTCATAATGGGTGGTTTGGGGACATTTTGGTTCCTGAATTAATTTCGCCTGCATCGGACAGAGAGTAGTTGATAAGACCAAGACTTGAGCTCAGATGTGTGCTGGGTGACACAACCAGAGCATGTGCATGTTAGTGTTCCTATGGCATTTACGGTGCTTTGGCAGAGAATTCAGACTGGGCTTAAAAATAACTATATGCAACAGGGGTGTTTATTGCTAGAGATATGCAGCCGTAATCGACGAACATGTTATTTAGTTCATTATACAAACACACACAGGACTGTAATAACATCTTTGTGGGGACTATCTATTCATTTCTATGGGGGAAACTGTAATCGCAACATCATGACCTTAACCCCTACCTAGCCCTAACCTTAACCATAAGTAACCGAACTAAATACGAGACTTTTGACATTTTTAGTTTTTTGATTGCATTCGCAGATCTTTGTGGGGACCTGAAAAATGGTCCCCACAACGTCAAAACAACAGGTTTTTGTTACATTCTGAGGGACATTTGATGTGTGTGAACCAAAAACCAAGGCTAGTACCGAATCATGACTTTTGCGTACCGTTTCATCCCTACTAAATTTATACTGGAAATACACTTACGCTAAATCCAATCTTGGACATGTGATCACATAGCCTGGGCTAACGTGACCTGCATGGTCGCACTACCGGTAGTCTGTAAAGGTCACACTGTAGACTGCCAGCGATCAGTCAGGTATTATTCCTCATTATAGTTGATGTTGACCTCAGCTGAGGCCCGAATAAGCTGGTAAGCCAATAAGCCCCACCCCTTCTCAGATAGGCCTGTGTTCATCCACCTTCCAGAGCTGCATTTTTGGCACAGGGTCCTGGTGATTCTGGCAGCTATCCCACAAAGCACTGGGAATGGGGGCGTGTTGTCGATAGGGTGTCCACACACACACACTAACGGCAATTTAGCTGCACTATGCTGCACATCTGCGGAATACGTTAGGCAACTAGAGTGCCTAGAAAATAAAATAATAATAAAATAAAAGTACAGGAATGCAGGGTGAATTATCTGGAAGTGAATTCCATAATTGTAAGTGGCTGCTCACACACTTTAATACTAAACATGAAGCCAACTTCATTTCAAGCCAAATGTTTCATAGCACCAATAATAGCTTCATTTTTCAAAACTGAAATTAGATATTGGACATATGTGATGCTATCAGGCCATTTCTTTGTGAATACCAGTTCCCTGGCCAGGCCTGACGCTACATTCCTAAATCCAATACTCACTGTAATAAATGAAGGATGTAAATGAAGGACCATCAATGGCTATCAGATCCATCTGCCACAGGTCAGGAAAGTGACTTTATCACGCCCCTGGAAGAGTGAATACAATGTCTTATCACAAAAACCAAACAAATGATCTGCTAATCGCATTAGATCTAGCTGCCTTCAGATTTTATCTTGTTAATGTGTACCTGCAGCTTTCCCGTTAAACACTTTTAATTGCACCACCAAAACAAGCAGTGTTTGATTAGTCACAAACTCTTCCTCAAAAGGAAGATTCTGCACTCCAATTCATTGGCTATTTTATATTAATGTCAAACGGCTACGTGATAATGAGGAGACTATAGTGTTAAAGATACAGCCTCCTCTGGGAAAACAGGCATGCAGCATTTTCTACAGTGGCTTCCTTATCTCTCCTCGGGAAATGGACGGGATAAAACCCTATAGGCCTTAAAGCATTAAAGCCAGGATGTGAAACCCTTGAAGATAATGTGTCTTGCTTTTGCTTTCTCACGTCGCTGTTGATGTGTTGCGTAAACCCCTACTAGACTCCAAAATGATTTAAACATGGCAAAAGTCATGAAACTGTTAAAGGAAATCTAACTTGGACACCCACTGGGATTCCCTACTGATTGCCTGCAAAACATTTTGTCCTTCTCCAGTTGTTTAGTTTTAAATTATTTCTTTGTTTATTTCTTCCTCTGTTTACAATGAGCAGAGAAGACAGTGTATGATTAGTCAGTAGCCAGACACCTTTCCTCTGCGGCACACTGAAGTCAGTTTCTCCAGATGGTTGCATAGCAAACTTAGAGATGATGGACCGGCTGATCTGTGAGTCAGAGTTGGATTCTGTGTTAAATAATAATAATAACAATAATAACATCAGCCAAGCAGATGCACACAAGCTATTTTATCTTTTGCTAGCTTTTTGGGGACTTCCAATTCACTGCATTTTTTTTTTTTTTTTTAAATGTGATTAATTGAATCTAGAACACTGAACCTGCCCCTCCGCTCACTTGCGCGCATTTTACAGCTCAGCCGAAGTCATCAGTCATCACGGCATCTATCAAGCAGGCCTTTTTTCACACGCAAGGCCGAACAGGCGAGAGAGATAGGGAGCATGAGCGAGAGCGAGTCGCGCGCGTATGAATGTTGATCACTCACTTGGGGAGACTGAGAAATCGGCGGTTTGGTGTTATGGAAGAAGGCCAGCTCATCAGGCTGTATCAGCAGTGGACTCACCAGACTGCCATTATTAAAGATCTCGGGTCTTTTGTCACACTCGGCAGTGATGAAGCGGGATGCCTTCCGTCTCCCGTGTGCTTGGCACAGAGCATTCGGACTATCGCTTCAAAACCGCGGTTGGTGTGAAATTACAAAGCCAGACCGGCTCTGCCAGCTCACCATTTCATACACATGGTCCATAGGTTCAGTGAAGCCATTTAGTTAAGTCTACATCTACGCTAAATACGAACATTTGATCAGTCCCTGCCTGACTGCTGTCAACAAATAAATATTCGACTAACTTTGCAGCTCCCTGAGGCACATATGATGTCTTTTGCAATGCAGAATTACTTTGAATTCCTAGCACATTATAGCCAGTAAAATGCATAACCATTAATTATCTTTGTTCGTTTTCTAAGTCTCATTTGTAACTTAGTGCTTCCATTTTATTTCTGTTTGGTCCTAATGGAATTAACAATAGGATTTAGCTATGAAGTTTCATTGGATATTTTGTACCAAGCTTGACTAATTCATGCTGTTTTATTCAATTCAATTGTACAATGCTGTTTATTCTGGACCTGTGCCTTAAGGCCACGTAGACTGTCACAGGAATATGATCACGGAAATGTTTTTATTGCTGGAATTCTGGTGAAATTCCCAGACTGCCTCGCTGGCCCTGCTCTCCACGCTTTGAATACCTCAGAGCTCCTGAATCAATGAGAAGGAGGGTGCCCCGAAGCCCATCAAAGAGCCCACATTTTGGTTTAGGGGGCAGCATGTGGATCAGAATGTCACTGGTTCAAGTCCGGTTTTGGCAATGATAGTCACTTGTCTGTGGGCCCTTGAGCGAGGCCCTTAAAGCTCAACCCCCTGGGGCAAAGCTGCAGGAGGCTGCCCTTCACTGCCCTTCACAGCACTTCACTGCCAAGCTTGCTTTCTCCTGCATGTGTGTCTGGTTGTCATGGAGAGCAAGATGGGGTAGGTGAAAAGAGAATTTCCCCATGGGGATCCATAAGTTATTTTTTTAAAAAATGGTAACCTAAGGCAAGACTGGGTTACCCCCAGTACCTTCAGCATCCATGATAAGTTCTCATGCACATTTCCTGTTTTCTTCACTACAGGAAAAGACAGTGAGTGGTCATTGATGGTTTGCAGATTAATGGAGATGAGGGTTTCTTTACACTGAGCTTACCTGTATTCCCAGTAGTACTAGTCAGCACTTTTCTGTCCTTGTTGAACATAACCTGGACCCAACCCCCTCTGAGACTCATTGCCTTTGGAAACTTCTTGTCTTCTTCATTTTAGCTTGGTGATGTTTTTCAGATGAAGAATGAGATTATCCCAAAAGCAATGGAAGCTTCTATGATCTGTCTATCTTATCCCAAATTACACCTATGCACATGTACGACTCGTTGTATTTAAACATGGTTCTATAAAGATACTGTGACTACTAAACTCCGATAAGGACTCAACACTCAAGCTTACCCCCCAGTCTCCCTTCAATCTATGTCCCCTTACATGCACTGAAAATCGGCCAATTTCGAGTCTGTGGGTGGTCCTCCCTTGAGGACATCACCTACTTTCTCTAGGAAAGCTAAATCTCTGAATAGTTTAGTGCATATGCACCAAGAAATTTCCATTTGTACTACTGTGATGGTTCCAGCTTCACAGTCTTTGAGGTCTCGTGTGTATTCCGACCCCAATAAGAGGCTTCAGGAGAAGACACTGTAGTGTAGGTGAGAGACCATCACAGACCAACAAGTTTGGTTGAGGTGAGAGCAATAACATCACGCTAGCATTTTAACACCTTCTACATCTGTGTCCACTTCAGACTCCCTGATGTTGCCTGTTCCCAAAGGTGTTTTATGAAGTCTGCACCATCTGTGATTACTGTTAAGCAGGACCTCCAGTGCTGGAAAATATGCCTCTATGTGGTATTTTCAAGCTCAGCTTCCCTAAATGGTATCAATTAATATTCAAATATGTAGTAAGCTGAATATCTAAGTCTGGTCCTGTTTATTTACTCTCACACCCGTAGATGTACAGTATGTGTAACCTTCTTGCGTAAATAATTCTCCCAAATACATTTGCTGCTGAGTCATGGATGTACAGTCTTAGCTCTGATTGATATCACATCAAGTTTTCACAGAAGTCTCTGTGCAGTATAAGGCCACAGTACTACCGGGTCTCAAAACAATTGGTCTCCTACGTAATTTATCTTGCGTTTGTTTAAACTTGACGGGCAGTGAAACATGAATGATTGAACATGATATAGTAGGTTCTGCCGACGGTCTTCTAGGCCTTGTTTTTTATGCTTGTTATCCTCTGTCTGTTTAAGGGCCGTTCCTGATCACAGACACTCACTTGTAATTATTGTCAATGGGGCGTTGCGTCCTTTCGCACATTAATCATCACGCCGTGCTTTGGAGACATTATTTATCCTGGCCCGCTTTCATCAGTCAACCCGTCTTCCGCTGTAAGACCTTCGCAGCTGCTACGATCGCGGGAGAGGTATTTAGAGGGAAACACCAGTATAATTAGCCATCACCAGTGCAGCCACAAGATAAGACCCATTACTGGACAATTTGAAGCAGCTAAAATGTTCATTTTCTTTGCCGTCTAGCACAGAAAACAGCAGTCCCTCATTGATAAACTGCACAGCCAAGATATGAAATGGAAGTTTAAGTACCGTTAATAAATCCTGAATGTTGCAAAACAGCTATTTTCATATTAAATCTCAGCGGACATACATATTACCAAGCGCTCAATGAAGTAAAAAGCGAATGAGATCTGAATCGGATTTATTTACGTGCAGTATTGGCATGATGGAAGGGCTTGTTTAAATTCACACTACACTTCTCGCCGGTTTTTTAATGGGAAATTCTGACGACGCTGAATAGCTGCTGGTAGGTGCCTGCCGACTTTTTGTCGGGAGACCCATACACATCGTGGCCTACGAGGACACACGATGGGACCAAGTTTGCTCTCCGTGCAGATGTAGCCCAGAGAAAATGGCTCCAGTTACCGCATTTATAGCTAATGGAAAACAGAAAGGAGAATTTACTGAAAGGGCAGGGTTCCCGCTCTGTTCTGAAAAGGGATTAGCTCCTTGCTGAAGCAGAGCCGAAAAGAACCTGTCCATACAATTGAGACAGACCTTCAACCGGCCGCCATGGCTCTGAAAGGTCTGAAAACACCCTGCAGCACTCGACTGCTTCTGGGCCAGCTAATCTACCAGCCCAGGGGCTACGCTTCACACGTCGGACTGAGAATCAGACTCACCTTCAGCGCAAAGTGGCCGATCTCGTTAAGCTTAATAAGAGGAGAGTGGAAGCCTGTTCTAAAGCCACATTGCACATTGACTGATGGATTTAACCACCGGGCATGAGGTTAGTGCTGGTCAAGAATTCACATCTTTAACCGAGGCTTTAGAGTTTTACTGCCTTTATAAGAAATGCAAGTTAGTCCTCTGGACCTCTGCAGAAAAAAAGGGTTTAAAATAAATTAGATGAAGAGACGCCTCATTGAATAATGGATGATGTTTTTAGAGGTGTCTGGTATTAGTCCATTTCTGAACGTTTAATCATGTTTATATCTTACTGCACACTGACAATTTAAAATATCAATCAAAAATAAAAACTAATAGTTTAAAGTCAAGGGAAATTCAAATAATGCACATTTAAAGTGCTCTTTTGTATAAAAGTCACAAAATTTAACAAATCGCAAAATATTTGCTATTTTTTTAAACTGCTTTCCATTTCAAATCTTGGCTGCTAAACAAAAAGATTTTTTTCTAGTTTGTTTTATTCATATTGGAGCTGCAGTAATGCTCAATATTTTTCATCAGCCTCTTTTGTCCCTCATAAAAATGACAAATGGATTCAGAATGTTTTGTCTGTTTTGTCTGTTTTGTCTGTTTTGTGTGTTTTGTCTGTTTTGTCTCCGGCGTTACCCCTTGACGATGATGCAACCA
>JAABNX020000052.1:6246989-6264368 GCA_015163995.2 Mormyrus lacerda | reverse complement strand
TGTTTTGTCTGTTTTGTCTGTTTTGTGTGTTTTGTCTGTTTTGTCTCCGGCGTTACCCCTTGACGATGATGCAACCAGAATTAATTGTTGTTTTATAGCCAAGTCTAAAGGCACTAGTTAATTTTTTTTTATGAAATCGCCGCACTACTTTCGTCGGCCCAGAGATTTTTACAAACCAACAAAATATCGGTCAATTACTTTATGGGAATAACAGCAACCATACCACCCTAATGTTTAAATATATAATGTATGTGCTTCTTAACTGGCTACTTGTGAACCTGGGACATACTCTGGGGCTCCGCATGCTGAGGCTAGCATGTAGCCCTTCCGCCATGTTTCAGTGCTGTGTCTGGTGCAGTGAAACCTGAAAGCGTCCGACCAGTCCCCACATTTCATGCGTCCCGGACTTTAGCCGATGTCCCCCCCCGTGTCGCTAACGGCCGTCAGCCATGGCAGGCCGCAGGCCTCTGTTCCCAAGAGGTTCTCACTTTCGCGCGAGGTTCAGGTGCATTAATTATGGCGCGGCGAGGAGCGGCGATCCCGGCAATCAGGGGGAGCCACGAATTCGCCGCCAGTCTCGTTCGGCGTCAGCCATCCGGCAGCCACTGAGAGGGATGGAACAAAGCCGCAGGGGTAACTCTGCCTTCACAACGGTCACCGTTAAGAACTCTGGGGATTCACATTTTCCCTGAAGTCGTGGCCCAGGCAGCGGTGAGGTCCGTCCCTCATTTGCCGGCCCGCTGTTGTCGTGAAGCTCAGAGTCGGTCTGAGCTTGTACACACAATCCGAGGATCGTTCCTCTGCATTTATTTTTTTATTAACTTGGAGCCGTTTCTCCGATTTCAATTTCTCATACTTACACTTGTGGAAAAATGTATCTGTCATGTCAGAAGTTAAGCGTACTAATTAAGAGAAAACTTACTAGACCAAACTATTATATAAGATAAAAGTGTTTATGCAGTATAATAGCATCTAATCCAGCTTCTGTAGTAAGATATAACATTTTGCAATATCTGGAATTTACACAAGAGCTTAAAGTATATATGTCTAAATATGTATGAAGTTTATGAGTTGTATGCATCTGTACACAGAGATTATGTTGTACATTCCAGAATACAGGACAGATCGTAGGTGAGATAATGTCATTGGAACCAACTTCTAAAAAAAAGATGCAATAATGTGATATTAAGGCCGGTTGTAATGTATATGAATATTCATATTCCGCTATTTTACATTATATTGCACAAAAACAAATACAATTTAATTTCAGGCCATTTTTGCCAGTGCAGTCTGTACATTGTGAGGAAAAATATAACTGGGGCGAAATACAAACAATCAGATCTCATAAACCTGAATAGCTCTGTCACTGGCTGTCATCATGGCATCTACCTAGAGCGACAGACTTAAAATTAAAGATGCAGACGATTCAAATAAAGGAGGAAGTCATTTTGAATGTAAATATGCTTTAAATCTAACCGAGGCGCGTGGCATTTATCTGAAGAGCACAAAGCTGATTTGTAAGGTTGCATTTCCTTGCGTGTTTATACAATGAAGAGGCATTTACAAGCAGGGAGAGCGCTAACAGCCACGGTTAACGGCAGAGACATAGAGGAGCCCCACTCCGTAAACGTGTCACCCTTCCATGCTACTTGAATTTTCCCTTGGCTTTTCGATAAGTTCAGAGTTTATTAATCTCACCTTCTCACCTCAGCGTCGTTAGCTGAGTATAGGTACCCTTTAACAAACACCCAGAACAACTCGGGCTCCCAGAGTCGGCATGAACTATTTCTTTGTTCTTTCCGCTCTGTCTCCTTCCCCTGAAACAGATGACTGTGCCTGGCACTACCTCCCTCACACGCATGTGCCCCATGAAATACGCAGCCGCCAAGCGTTTTGGCCTACAGGCAGTCTGGGCAGGAAATCGAGGCGGGCTAATCGATAAGGATAGGGCACACCCTGAACTCGAGGTGCAGACAGCACTGCCGATCCCCGATCTTAGATTGTGCCCCTCACAACAGATCTCATTTAACAAAGCATTGCCGGTAAACCTCCTCAGTTAAATATTAGCTCTTTCTTAGCGAATGCTTTCATCCAGGTGTACCGTTTTCTCCGTTGACACAGACTGATCTTTTACGGTAGAGGCTCAGGTTAAGGGCCCATCTGAGGGTCCCACAGTCGGCCCCTGGGGGGCTGCGGAATGGCATGCTTCCTTTTATGAGGCAGCGGTGTCCCTAACCAGCTGGACGGGGCCGACACGGAGGGCACCTGCAACTGCTTGGTTGACCTGGTCTGCTGGATAAATGCATGACTCCAAATACCTACAGTATGTACACTTAGGCAATAGTTATCAAAATTCAACTGATATATATGTTATATATACACTATTTAAGCATTGCATACTGCAGGGGGCAGTGTGTGGCACAGTCAGTAAAGCTTCTGTCTTTGTGTCCACAGCCCCCACCCCCCATAAATGCTCCAGGGGTACCAGGTGGCGCACTGACCCTGTGCTCAGACGCTAAGCTTCATTCTCACCTCCATTAGCATGTGAGCGTTTTAAAAAGGAGAACACAATGGGATATTGGGGGGGGGGGGCAAACAAACAGGAAAATAAACCTTCATTTCAATAGTAACAATGTTAATTATTATATGCAGTGCATAGTAGGGTACGGAGGTTGGCACAAAGCAGGATTTCTTCATTAGCCGGATAACTTAAGCCAAATGTAAAGATTGTCCAATAGGAATGTCACTTACTTCCCCTGTTGGACAGTTTTCACACTTGGCTCAAGTCATCCAGCTAACTGGGAAGTCCTGCTTTGTGGTACTTCATCTGACAGTAATGTGATATACTGATTAATGTATATCTTCTCCCAAACAGAAGCCTGACAGTGAAGTAGATGGCAGCCCCGTTCCCCCTCGCAGTCCTGGCTACATCTCCCTCACCTGAGGCTACTTCAGGGTCAAACTGTCCTTTTCAGAGGCGTGACGGCTGGACCCCACAGTCATGATCCCCCCCCCCCGCCGTTGTGGGTGACTAGAGGGAAATGTAGGATCGCTCAATCAGATCTGGGACGAGTGTGATCCTGACAGGCTGGCCCCGTGAAAGGGAGCTAGCACGCTGACACATTGCCTGTGCCAATTTAACCACCTTATGGAAGGTGGGTTCGACTAATGAAAAGTTCTTGCATGAGTATGAATTATTATTCTGATATATTATTTTCTTCAGAGGTCTTGGACAGTTGGGCCTTTCGCTCTCTTTTTTTTAAATGTCGATAAATTGTGAGTATATATCGTTACAAATCCTGCATATTGTATTAATGCTTCTATTCGATCACGGGATGCAGGTGCCTCAGAATTGAAATAAGCTTCATCCGCTCGTGCCCAGAACCTTGATTTTATCTAATATCCGGAATTTGAAATGCATAGCTTTTCTTGCCGTCGGCAGAGCACTGATAAGACAGTGAGTAACACACGATGTCGTTAATGCGAGCTAATTGTTAATTAAGCTGAAAGCTGTTGGATGTCACTCTCAGATTCTCATCCAATCCTGTCTGGAGGATCTGAGGAAGCAGAGGGCAGAAGGCAGGGTGCACCCTGGGCGGCAATCTCAGGGCAAGCAGTTACACATCATGTGCAATGCAAAGACATCCATTCGTATAACTGCAGGAGGCAAGCAATACATAAGGAGAGCATGCAGATTCCAAACGGATGGATCTGTGGATGGGCATTGAACCGACGACCGCGCAGGTGCCAAGCCACAGTGCTACCCATCGATTCACCTTCCTCCTCAGCCGAATAAAATAAGTAGGAGACATACTGCTCTTCGGAGCTATGGAAAGCCATGGCTTCAACTGGCAACTCCGATGCACACCGTGTATGGATCCGCATAGAAGCTGACCTCGAATGACGCTTCAAAGTAAACTAATTAAACCAGAGGAAGAAAAACACAAGCACGGTTTTGGAAAGTGCAGTTATTAATTAGGGAAATGTATGTGTCTTTGCAAAAGGCGGGCATGAGCGGGCTGGCTCGGATGTCATATTGCAAGAGGCACGCAGAGACGTTTTGACAAGCTGCTCCACTCATGAGGAACATCACGACAAGCACGGAGATCAAATCACTGAATTTCCGGCTCGACACCGGCTACGAAATAATGCCATGGGAGTTGTACTGCTTTTTCCGGAGGCCACCACTAGGGGGCGGCAGTCACCGGACCACCTGGGGAATTGCGGCTTGTGACAGAGACGATGCACTGTGCAGTGTGGGGGTTGGCGGGGGGATGCGATCCTTAGCACTCGAGACCGGCAAATTAAAGCAAGGCTCTGTGTGGCCTTAAGCCTAATGACCATGGCTGCCCAGTCCATTGGGCTGGGTTACAGTAACAGGAGCCTCTGCAGGATAAATCTGAACCCCCTTCCCAGTATGTCATGTGAAGGCCAGGAAATGCGCCTCACCTCCTAAATGTTTTTTCAAGTGATTAAATTGAAGTGAAAGATCCTCATTGTTCACACACCACAATGAGGCGTGTCCTCTGCATTTAAGCCACATGTGACATAGCAGGGGGCAGCTATTATTTAGCACCTGGGGAAGAGTAGCTTGCTCATGGTACCTCAGTGATCATGGATTCAAACCAGCAACCTTTCAATCATAAGTACGCTTTCCTACCCATTAGGCCACTACTGCCCAAAAATCTTGCAAAAGGATACAAGATATGAGAAAATCTTGCGGTATAACAGAAGATCACAGCATCATAGATGCCACGTTTTCACCGTATAAAGAGAGCAATACTAGATCTCATCTTTGTATTGTGACTGAAACTCATCATATGTTGGTTTCAGAGGTCAATGACATGACCGCCGTGCTGCTGTTTAATCGGTTCAGAGGTCGAGCGGCCCAGAGCTGTTCAGCCAGGTGATTATGCTTCTCTCCTGCCAACTAGAAACCCAGAGCTGGCGGAAATGACACTCATTGGCTGACAAATTATGCTTGTTTTTTGCCAGCGAGGAATTGGCGCGAGAGGGGTACGGTTGACAGTTATGTGCTCTGAGAGGAGTCGCAGTAATGGCAAGCTATGCGCGCTAACAGAATTCACTCTACCGCAAAACGCATATTCGGTGTTTCACATCAAACGCAGAGTAACAATGATCCACGGACCTCCGCTGTCAACCTAAGCCGCATCACGCCGCAGCTGAAGGTCCGGCAGGTCGGCTCCTTTTGATCTTGCCGGGAATCACTTTTCACGACGGCGAACGTGTCTGTTTCAGTTGGGAAGAATAGGACTGTGAAATAGGGTTCGATTTACTGTGCCAGACAGCAGATTGGATTTATTAAATCCAACGATGTGTTAAAGTCTGGTTTCATAGGAACAATCACGGCCCCCGTCTACAGTATTTTTAATTGCGGATGCTGTGGAATGAAGGGAATCTGGAGAATCAGACATCAGAGAGGAGCATTCAGTCAATACTGACATTAAGTCAGAGGTTGACGGGTAATTTATGTGTGTCTACATTATGATGTTCCCTGTTTTAGTAAAACAAAGAAACAACCAGCCACGCTTCTGTTTGTGTTACCTATAGTTTTTAAATTAAATCAAACCATTATTTCGTCACATTTGCATATTCAAGAGCTGCATCCACAGAAAGAACGACACATAGAGCAGAAGAAGCTTCTGTTTGCGGCTGCGCATGGGCAGGTGGTTGGCATGTGCGCTTCAATCCTGCTTCCCCATCAGTGCCCTTCATGGGCCAGATCGACAGGACCGCACAGCCCGATGACACACGTGTAATATTGATTCCCCCAGGAACTTATTAGTGGGCTAAATACGCGGACGACTCTTCTGGTGTTCCGCAGTTCTGATCTCTCAGTTTTATCTTTTTAATTGCTTGTCAAGGGAGGGATGAAAGTTATAGACATAGGAAAATTGAAATCCATTATTCCCCGACTGGCGCAGGTTGTTCACAAGGTCAGAGACGTAACCTCAGAGGGGAGAAGATGAGGTCTCGGCTCGCAATTATTTAGCGACGCGCAACTGGTGTTGCGGCTGGTTCGTGGTCCATTGATCAGGACAGGGCACCAGGTTTCATCACGGCCGGAATGCTATTGATTACCCAAGTGGCCAATCAAACGTTCACAAGCTGCCAGTGGATCGATAATGTGTAGCAATTATGGTAGTTTGTTAGTACTGCAATTACAATGAGATGAAGGCGTATGAGACTTATCTCAGTGCCCTGTGGTATTCTGGGTAGTGGACCCAAACAAGACATGGGGTTGTAAGTTCAAAACTTGGACAGTGTGTCGCTCTTGTGCCTCAGCAAGAAAATGCCCATCTGTTTAACTGGATGTCTTTTTCAATTGCAAGATATGGTGCATTGATATCAGGAGTCATTAGATAATTTAAAATGTAACTCCCTACAGATGAAGGGTTGTGTAAATGGGTATAATGGGTTGTGATTTTATTCGATTTATCAGAGGAAATGGATCACTGTTCAGCAAATAGCAAGGTCACAAAGATTTCGGGGTGAAATTAATTAATCACATTGACATTCCACTAATTAAAGAGCTGAAAGATTGAGTGAAGGGAAAAAATATTTTAACTATTAATAATCTGCTGGGAAAAGATGTAGGCTGGCTAGCAGGAAAGGTACTGACACGATAGTAGCCAAAAGCAGTTTTGCCATATTTTGACTGCTTTGCATTCTGCAGCTGGTGTGCCCATCCAAAATCAGAACTTTTGGCTGAAGTTGTAGCTGAAATGTTTAAGGAAGCAATTAAAGTTAAGAACTACAAGTTGAAGTTATGGTACAAACCAAAATGGCAGTGTAACACAGCTCTTGTCTTTGGATTTGAAGCAACACCTTTGCTACAAGGCAGCTCTTTTAATTTTGGCATGCTGTCATGTCAGGCGGATAAATTAGGGTAAACTTTTGAAGACCTTATTTTTTGGGGGGAAAATGCTCTAGATAATTTCTCAATTCCTTCCCTGCTCATTATGATTTCACATGAAATGATAATACCCTAATTAACAGCAGATTCACATCTATGACACAACGACGCCATTTGAGAGGTTTAAATACTTTATCACGCCATAGTTCCCAGGTTCCCATAGCAGTAACAGGCCGACTGATGGATGCTGACAGATTCAGACAAACAGCCGTAGCCAGTGACAGATAGACAGGAATCAGCAAGAGCAGAACAAATGGTGACCAGTTTGACAGCTTTGGGCTGTCGCCAACTTGAGAGGATCCCTCAATTACGGGGATGGGGACGGAATCGCGGAGAGGAATGGATGACAGAAAGGACAAAGGACGACAAAACAGGAAACAGCAGGACCGGACGTCTGTATGCACACGAGTCGCAAGATAATGGATTTTTCTCAATTCCAAATAGAATGTCTGTACATTTGGCTGGAAGTATATCACAAAGCCTGTTGATTTCACGTGACGTGTGATTTTATCGAGCTCTGGATTACATTGGTGGATGCTCACATGTTCACTAGGAGTGCTGACACATTCTTTAGCAGCTCTGGGTGAGCCTTAATTTAAAAATCATTGTTTATTCACATCATTAAGGCTGTGCCACTATACTCTATTGCAATAAATGTGTCATAAAAATTCTATATATGTATATAAATATAACAAATACATTTGAAATGTGTTTTCTGCCATTTTGAATTGCATACCCCATACATTTCTACAGTCCTCTGGTATGTTGTTATATAATATACAATTTCTATTTCCTTTTCTTCAGGAAGACACATGTATTTTTTTAATTGCAGGGAGTTCCTGGCTGGCAGGATCCCTCACGTAGTCGCAGTGAACAGCCCTGAGCAAAGGGGCATTTCAGCATTTAATTGCTGCCAACAGCAGCACAGTGTAATTTATGAGATGCCTGGTAGCTACATGCAGCTAATTTCAGCACGTTGTGACCATTTTATTCATCTGAATGGATCCTGGAGGGAGTGGCAGGACCACTAACACCCTAACCCCCTTTTGTTTGTTAATCATGTGGCCAGGGAAATATTTGTGTTCATTTTAGTCGATACCAGAGACGGCAACAGGAAATGCTACTGGATAACCGCCATGATATGGACTGGATGGATGATTCTGGAATGAGGTGCAAAAAAAAAAAACAGAATCAAGTGCAAAGGCCCGGAATATCAGGAACTGGAACCAGGAAAGGAAACTGGACCCAGGAAACAGAATGTGGGACTGAAACACACAAGCAAGTAACTACAAGACGCCTAAAAACAAGGCACTGGGTGATTCTCTATGCCAAGAATGCAAAGATCATACTTCTTAGCAAGACTGGTCCTGCTAACTTGCCTTCCAAGATCAACCTTTGAAATGCAGAGAATAATGGGGTTTGTCTTGCTGGTAAGGATGCAACTGGTGCAAGAACCAAGGATTTTTACCATCCTCTGTACTTCAGTTCTTCAGTATTGGAACTGGTCTTGGACAATGGAAGATGCCAAAAAACAGGTGCAAGTACACATATTGAGTAACACCCACTGAATGTGGCACACACTGTACCAGCTGCAGAATTCTGGCTAATCAAGACAGAAAGACATGGGAATGAGACATCAGCTAAGACGATGAGACAACAGGCTAGCCAACCCCGAATCACAAACCCGGGGAAGAAAACACTGGCACTCAGAACTACAAAACGGATGACGATGGCAACAACCCAGCCAAAAACCCAAGAATACGACACAGTCAAACTACACTCAGCCCCACAAATCCAGGAAGCAAACAGAGCTGGGAGCCATTCTTTCAAAGAGCAATGAGAAGCACGGAGCCTGAGCGATGCTCGAAGCTCGGTTTAAAGAGGATTCACAGGCAGTTACCACTGATTCAGAGCTAGAGCACATGGACCAGGCTCAATGATTCCAAAAGCAGCACGGGAGTTCCAATAATGAGCTATAGCCGAAACGCTATTACTGTCCCATATACCTGCCTGAACTCAGCACCTGACCCTTTGAATGTATCGGATTTGGCTTAACAATGCTTCAGTGTTTCCAGCACATGGTGTGTGGAATTCAAAATGTGAGGTATTAACTCTCCGTCCATCCAGCCATCGGCCTTCCAGTTGTTTATCCTGGCCAGTGTTGTGAGAGGCCTGGAGTCTATCCCAGGCAGCACAGGGCACAAGGAGGGGCACACCCTGGATGGGATGCCAGTCCATCACTAGGTAAAAAATGCACACGCTATCAATGCAATCTGTCATGCCAACTTATGATGACACTTATAAAAATAGCAATATTAGTAGGAATCACTATAGGTGCGGTGCACATGAATTACGAGAAACTGTGATTCTATTTTTTTATATCACTACACATCTATGGGCCACAGACAATAACTTCACAATGTAAATGTAACATTTCTAGGTACTGAAAGCACCTCTGAAAATAGGTTTTTGAAAAGCGTATGTCTGAAGTTGATTTAAACAACTTTAAAAAGTAGAAGAATGACATTCTAAATGGCCTCAGATTCTTGGTGCTGTGTTTGTGCTGAATAAAAGCATATGTAACACTATGGGATAAATGTTTTTTGGATTAAATATTTAAAAATGTAATGACATGTCAGACTACCTCAGAAGAGGCTGAGAGGCCTCAGACTCCAGAGAGTTAATGTCTGACACAGTGCAAGGGGAGCTGCTCTAAAGATAAAAGAAATCATGAGTTAAATTTCCACATTAGACCTTTTCAAATGAGATTTAAACATCAACTACTACTGCTACCACAGTTTATCATTCTTGGAATTCATGGGTTAATGCCAAAGGTAGAACTGATGAGAAAGTATCACCCTACGTGATACACAGACTTTTTCTCAACATAGAGAAGTCGAGTGAAGTGCTGGGGAATTCAACTTAAAAGTCCATTTAATTTACACAAAGGATAATGATAAGGGTGTCATTATATTCCAGAAATGAAGCTGAATTATCTTATGATCGTTTCCCATCATTTATTTCCAAGCAAAAGTTTTAAAAATGGACTGGCTAACATTTCCTGCTCTTTACTCTAGTGAATCGTATCAGAAACAGATTCCTTTCATTTTAATTTTACATTCAAAACTTTTTTTTTCTAGGTTACTTTTCAGCGTCTACTTATGTGCTCTGATTTTACGTGAATGTTTCCCTGACTTGCAGAAAAACAAATCAATAAACTGTCCATTTACATATGGTTACTTAAGCCAGAAGTATAGCATTGCTTAAGTCTGAATACTGTATGTGTTGAATGAATGCCTACACGTGCATTCAGTACATAGTGCAGGCACCAATTTTGGTCCAAGGTTAATCAAATTTCAAAAGAAAGGCCCAGTTTTCATACTACAATTATCAAAACCTACATCTAATCAACAGTGATTTTTTTTTGCTTAACTGGGAATATCAAAACCTTTACACATGACTAAAGATCCCACATTGTATTACAGGACCTTGAAATCAGGGCAGTTTCAAACAGGACTTTATTAATAATCTAGTCAACACAGGAGAAGATAAAAAATTCCTGTTAGTATGTAAATGAGTCTGAATTACAAAGACAGATAGAAGATATTCAAATCAGAGTTTTTGCTACAATGTTGGTTGGGTTTTGGTACAAATATTGTATTAAAAGGTCACACGATACAGTATATTTAACTTTCTCTGCCTTAGAGGTTCAAGCTGACCTTAGAAAATGTATCTGTAGAGATTTCCTTAGACTAGGGGGACGGTATAAGCAGAGAAAGAAACAAATGGTAATGAGCAGAGAAGCTACAGGGAAGCTAGAAGCTAGATAATACCCTGCCGTCAAAAATGAAGTTTACATCAGAGATGGGATGCAGTGTTCAGACAGCACACTGACAATGCATATTTTATGTGGGCGAGAGCGGGAACGGAAACCACGAGCGAAAGTAGTCATTTTATGCATTTTACTCGTTATAAACGGCGCCACGAGCGGGAAGCTAATGGTTCTTCGATCAGATGAGACGCAGAAAGAGTCTCCGCAGCCCTCACAGCAGTATGTGCAGCAGAGGCTCGACATGACACATCACCCAGCAAACCAGATTCCACCTGCTGGGCGTAGACGCCTTTTATAGGGATCTGTCTGATGAATATAAGGAAACATTTAAAAAGACACAAACAAATGGATCAGACAGTGAAAAACATTAGCGAAGGATCCATAAATGGGCCATCATTGTACAATACAAAAATTGCTTCCCAAACAAACTGCAGACCCAGAGGCCTAATGAAAAATAGGTCCTTCCCACAGTGCAAAGCTGGTAAGGATTGAACAGACATGCTAATGGCTACCACTGCTACGAAGAGGCTCAATGGGCTGTCATACAGATCTGAGGGAATTTTATATTTTGTGTGTTTCTGTGAACTTACATGTATTTTTCATTTTAGGGATAATTAACAATGTTCTCTCGAGTGTGACCGTGGCAAATTTATGCAACAGTTTAAAAGGTACACAACCGGTTTATTACAATGCAATGCCCCGAAAAGGGGGAAAGCATGATATTGAGCTCTGTTTTGATCTTTTATTTACCGGGCGACGGGTGAATGGTCGGCTTCATTTCAGTCATGCTTAGCGGCAGCTGTGATTTCCCAGGGCAAGTCAGCCAGACAGCACACGCATGGCGGCCGCTTACAGACCCAGAGGCGAAACTTCAAGCCCCAAAGAACTGTTGGACTTGGGTGTTTTTCCATTTCACAGCCGATATCTTCTTAGGTGTCCATAGCACTGCCTGTGCATCGTAAGTGTGTTCTATACCAACGTCACATTTTCAATTGTAAGTGAAGGAGAACTGAAATACAGCAATGTGCAGTTTGAATATTGTAATTATCATTTTTTTGGTGGTTACCGTTGCTACATCTTGCACTTCTAGAACCAGGGTCAGACTGAGTGCAGGTGTGCATGTGCGACTGAATGGTGTGTGAATGTGTCCTAAAATGGGTTGGCGCCCCATCCTGGGCTGTTCCCTACCTTGTGCCCTTAGCCTCCGGGATAGACTCTAGCCCCCTTGAGACCCTGAAAAGGAGAAAAAATATAAATGAAAAACAAATTAATGAGGAAGTATATTTGCATCTGTTGCAAAGATGGGATGTTTCCTGGTATGTACAGTAGTACTCACCTGAGTTCACCCCCATTTTGATTTAACCACCCAACAACCAGCTTAACCAGCATGTAATGCAGGGGCGACTTTGATAAAGCGCCTCAACCAGATGACAGTTGGCTGTGATCATTGCTGTGGAAATCCTGACTATTGAAAACTGTCTGCAAGGATAAATCTTTTGTGTGTATAACGAAACATTTTCTGTTCGGTCTGAGTAAACTGAGATGAACTGTTATTTACTCTGACTAACCGTGCACAGCTGTTGCTGGATCAAGGTCCAGAAGCAGGTCGCCCTTCATTCAATTCATAGGTCTGAATTTATGGATGAAACATTCATGTCACAGCTCAGAATGAAGTCCATCCAAACACCGCAGTGTTAAATGTACGGCACAGTCTGATCCTGAAGCCTTGTTTCGCACAGTAGGGATGATATTTTTCTCAGCAGCAAAGTGAATCTTCTGTTGGTTATGAGAGAGGTTGTCAGAGATGCTGCTGTCAAGCTCAGGGCTGCGTTGGCCCGCTCCCTGGGTGGCTGCACCCCCGAGAAACATAGGGAATCAGTTTTGCTTTGTCTCCGCCGCCAGCCGGGTGGAAACGGGGAGATTGCTCGCGCTCGACGCCGCCTCGTCCCTCAGCGATGTTGGAAGCGATGCCTGATAGCAGAGTTGCTAGCGTTCTGTGAAGCGGCAGTTGGTGCTTTTACTGTAGGGTCAAGCTATCGGCAACTCGGTTGTATTCGCCCATCCATTTTCCATAATGTTTATCCAATAGAGGGTCATTGTGAGCATGGGGTGCAACGAAGGGAGGAGCAAAGGGAAGGAGGCTCCCTGGATGAAGAGCCAGTTATATTGCCGCAAATTAGAGATTGCAGTTTTGCTAACTGCATGTTTCCGGTCCGTGGGTGGAAATCAGAGCACTCTGTGGAAACACAGGCGATCACGAGGAGAACATGCAAACTGCACACGGAGAGTATCATATTGTATCACTTTGTTTCATATTGAGCTGCTGCTAATGATTTGCACACGTATGCACACAAAATTACATTTCTAGTAATGAAATATAATATTTCTCTGCTGCTGCAATACTTGCGCACATTCGGAATACCTCTGAATAACTAATTGCACAATTTACACGTTAGCTTGGGGTTTATATTTACACTTATAGTTATTAATATACGTTTATTCTCTGTGCCTCTCTGTACTTTGTAAGAACTGGAGCCACGTTGTCTCCTCTCACTGTACACGTGTATATAGTTGAGATGACAATAAAGTTCACTTTGACTTTGACGGAGAGAAGGTTTTGCATTCAAACATGAAACGACATTGTTGAAGCTACTTTGCTACCCATTAGTAGATTCACACTTGCTCCTGCTCCATCCTCAAATGATATGTAAGCCGGTAAATGTCTGTCTTTATGTGTACAAAGTCATGTTACGGATTATTACATTGCCGTGAAAACTAAGCTGATTTGCGGATATTCATTGATTAGCGATAATATTAAAACCAATGAAAGGCGACGTGAATTATATTGAATGTCTTGTTACAATGGTGCCTGGGAAAGGCAAGTGGATATATTTGGAGCAGGAAAAATGGGCATGTGTGTTAGTGACTTTGACAAGAGCCAAATTGTGATTGCTAGACGGCTGGGTCAGAGCATCTCCAAAGTGGCAGGTCTTGTGGGGTGTTTCTGGCATGCAGTGGTCAGTACCTACCAAAGGTGGTCCAATAAAGGCCAACCAGTGTACCAGCCATGGGGCCATAGGTGCCCAAGGCTCACTGATGCTTGTGGGGAGTGAAGGGTAGCTTGTCTGGTCCAATCCCACAGGAGAGCTTCTGTAGCACAAATCGCTAAAAAAGTTAATGCTGGCTGTGATAGAAAGGTGTGAGAACACACAGAGCATCACAGCTTGCTGAGTATGAGGCTGTGTAGCTGCAGACCGGTCAGAGCGCCCATGCTGACCCCTGTCCACTGCTGAAGGCGCCTACAATGGGCACGTGAGCGTCAGAACTGGACCGTGGAGAAATGGAAGAGGGTGGCCTGGTTTGATGAGTCCTCTTATCCTTACATTATGTGGCGGGCTCCGTGTGCTCTGTTGGGGAAGAGATGGCACCAGGATGCATTATGGGAAGAAGGCAAGCCGACAGAAGCAGTGTAATACAACAGGAAATGTGATGCTTCTGGGAAACCTTGGGTCCTGCCATTCAAGTGGATGTTACTCTGACATGTACCACCTACCTAAACATTGTTGTAGACCACGTACTCCCCTTCTTGGCAGCAGTACTACCTGATGGCAGTGGCTTCCTTTAGCAGGACAATGACTCTGGCCACATTGCAGAAATTGTTCAGAAATGGTTAGAGGGACATAAAAACGTGCAGGGTGATCCCAATCAGATTGAGCATCTGTGGGATGCGCTGGACAAACAGGTCTGATCCACGGAAGCCCCAGCTCACAATTAGCAGGACTTAAAGGATCTGCTGTTTATGTCTTGATCACCTTCAGAGGCCTCGTGGGGTCCAAGCTCCAATGGATCAGAGCTGTTTCGGCAGCACGAGGGCGACCTACACAAAACTAGGCAGGTGGTTTTATTGTCGTGTAAGAAAAACATAGAGCAAGCAATGAGACCTTAAGACATATAAACGAAGATGGAAGTTCAGCACAGATATATGAACAGGCTGCATGGTGGTGGGGAACTTGTCATCTGGAGATGTTTGCGGAAGCCAAGTTACTCTGAGTCGAAAGCCTTCCAACGATGTTTTACTGATTTTTGTTGCCTGACTGTTCAGCATATGTCATGTGTCCCATTGGGAATGCGGACAACAGTCTAGTGCGAGCCCCTTTCCTTTTGTACCAATAAATATTAGCACTGCAACCTCCACGAAAAGGTCCCTGAGGTCTTTTGCAGTCGAAACAAGGCGCTTGAATAAATACTGGAGTGTTTTCATTTTGAGATCGCAGTTCTATTTCTCTCCAGCCGCATGAACGTATCTATTATCAACATAAAGCTGAATTGCTGCATTTGAGATTTTTGCCCTTCACATCTCCTGCTCTCTGTATCTGTCCCCAAATGACCCAGTGAATCATCTTTGGAAAACTTGTTCAACACCAGTTAATGCTTTTCCATAGAGGAATGTGAAAGCTACATTGAAACTGGCCCATTGTGGAAAGCTAAATCTAAATGCACTTTTATACCGCACCAAACAGATAAATAAAACTGAGGTGAATGGCTAAACAAAGAGACCAAAGGGAGTTTCAAGGCATGAATTGGAATACCCTCACTAGCAATGCGGATGCATTCTTTTATTCCTTTGGCTAACTATTCCTCCACACTGGCTTATTTGTTTTAGTGCATAAGATGTTGTATCTTTTTGTTTTTTACCACAATGGGCAATGAAAGAGCACAGAGCTCTGCTTGCAAACAGGGGTAGAGGGAAGTATAGCAAATTAAACTGCAGCACCAGTACAATGGAACACTTTCTCCACGTGTGAGAACAATGGCAATCAGAGGGAGGTCGGTGGATGTGTAACTCCAGTAACGTCAGTGAAAGAGAAAGAATTGGCAGTAAAATTAGGGAGGTGTGGATAATGGACAGTGAGGCAGCATTCCAGTACGTCTGCAAATCTCTCCTCTGGTTTGTGGGACAGAGTGTCTGTGGGGGAAAGCATGTGAAGATCTTTACTCATGCTTACTGTTTGGAGAGTTTAGTCTTAAGCTGCAATTTAATTCTCGTCTTACTCCTCTGTCCGCAGCGTTGGTGTTCGTTTATCGGTTCCAAGACCTGCTTATTGAACTTGGGGTGAGGGAGTGGGGCATGAACAGCCCAGTGCCCCCCCCCTCCCCCCGTCCATATGTGTCCCCAGGTGTGCACATACCGCAACAGCAGAAATAAATGCCAATTGCACAGTACAAATAATTGTGAAGTAAATTTGCATTTGAGAAAGACCTGCCAAAAAAATTCACAGATCAACAGAAGGAATGTGGAGATTTAATTTAATTTGATGCGATCTTGACACCTTCAGCTATACTGATGGCAGCTTTTGGTTGTTTTTTACAGCATCTGCCATGGTGCTGGTAGCCCTTTACCCCGTGGCCCATATTTGAAAACAGCACAAGCCATCAGTCCTTCATGAAATAAAATGCTTGAAACACCCGAACAGCTTCCACAAAACATGGCCATACATGTTCTAATGTAAAGTCAGGAGATTATAACCAAACAAACCGATTTCTAAAAGTTTGTCAGACATGGATAAACAAACTGCCCTCAGTTTGATGCCAATGGTTTGATGTGTTAATTAAAACTTAGGCCTGTAGATGGAAGATTGTTATACTTTTTGGGAAATGGTTTGTCACCTAAGGGTGTTATGGTTTGTCATGACGGGGGGGAGCAGTAATCAGTGCACGCTCCTCACCTCTAGGGCTGCATGATATTAAAATAAGGTGTGTAAGGTAAGTTGGTGGCGTTGCTGCAAGATGTGTCAACAGACAGGAAGCAGCTCCATTTCCTTTGCTCCATATTATCTCCGTGGAATATAAAATATTTCCATTCAGCCGAAGGCGAATGTCTTTTGGTGACCAGCTCTTATTCACTTTCTCTCTCTTTCTCACTCCTTTTTGTTAAATATCTCACAAACGTGCCACACCGTCTATAGGTGAGTCCGGCAGGAAGAAAGACAATGACTATGATTGGCTCAAACATTTCATACAAAGGTAGTGGCAGTAAACTACTGTTCTAACATATACTCCATTGTTTTGAAACAATCGAAAATGCCTAAATGACCCCCTGCCTGTGCTGAAGTGGACTTCGGTTGAGATTTAAAGACTGAGACTGATTCAGCATCCCTAACACAGGCTGGCAACCCATTCCACAATTTAGGGGCCCGTGTAGCAGAATGTATTACCACCATCTGTCACTTAATTTATATGCGGAATGACAAGGAAACCTTCATTCTGTGATCTGAGTGGATGATGTGGTTTGTCAATTTGAAGTAATTCTGTCAGGTAGGCAGGTGCTAAACTTTTAAGTGCCTAATATGCAAGTAGGAGAACTTTGAAGTGAGTCTTGAACCTAACAGGAAGCCAATGCAGGGAACTAAGGGCAGGGGTTATGTGGTCAAACTTCTTGCTCCTGGTGACAATTCAAGCAGCTGTATTTAGAATACGCTACAGTTAAGGTGTTTAATGTGTGGTGTGTGCCCCCAGATAACTGAGCATTACAGTAATTTAACCTACTGTATACAAAGGTATGTATTAATTTCCCAGTAAGGATAGTCAGGAATTGTCATAATTTAGCAAC
>JAABNX020000052.1:6198229-6213403 GCA_015163995.2 Mormyrus lacerda | reverse complement strand
GGATCCTTCCTGGCGCGGAAACGCTGACGCGAACGCTCTGAACCAGGAAGTCAATGAACAGCCCGCGCACTGCAGCCAGAGGCATCACACGCGGGGGGGCCTTATTAGCGGGGGGTGTCTTATTCTGACCAATTTTTAAAAAATGGGGGGTGCCCTAATTGTTGGGGATGTCCTATAATCGGGGAAACACGGTAGTAAGAGAATAGTAGTTATTGTAACCAAGTGATGGTTGCCTTGGAATGCATTCATCTTGTTAGTCTGTAACCGTGAGAGTGTCGTTTAAATTGCTTCCCAAGCTGGTTGTGCCGCTTCTATAGTATTTAACCAAAAGTGGCTGTTAATAGAGTGAGTTATATTTTAAAAGAGCTGCTGTTTCCTTTATTAAAATTTCTTGAGCACTCGCCACAGTACGTTTATTTTCACTCTGTACTGTATGTGGGTCTGTGGCCTCAAACGCTGTGGCAAGCAAGGTGGCAGCCCCGTTATAAGTATGTGACCAGACAAAAACTCAAAAACATCGGCGAAAATAATTTGCCGTGTTCGTTTTATATCCGTACTTAAATAAATCTGTAATCCTGTAAATCCGTAATCAAAGAACAAATCAAACAAATAAATCTGTAGTATAAATATATAAATCTTATTCATTCACGCAATCATTTGTTCTACAGATTTATTTATACATTTATTTGTGGCAGGTATTTTTCTTTATTTTTGTAAACAATTTATTTGTTTGTTTATTCCAAAGATTTATTTCTTTTTAAATCACAACGAGGAGAGGATTTCCGTCCATGTCATCTGGCACATACTACAAGCAATTTTCTAATCTCTTGTGTGAAGTGTGAGACACAGATAACAGGCCACCAGATTAAACTTTCATTAGCTATTGCCTGTGTACTGTTTATATATTAATCATAATCATAAACTTCATCCAGGTACATCCAGTCTACCCAACAGGCCACCATACAGTAATTTATGATTTATTTAGATGCTTCAGGTAAGGAGCCTCATCTCAGTGACTAAATCTTTAATCAGCCAACTATTTTCGGAAGTACAGATAATTTTCCCAGGAAGGAGTCGATTATGAAAGCACAACATGCATGAGCTTGTTGGTCACCAGGATCTGCTTGTTAAAGTGCACAAACTCACACTAACTCTTCAACATTCTGCTTTCTGCCATGTCGACTGCAATAGGAGCACAGAGGGTGTATAGGAGACTGGGCTGTAGTGGAGTGGAAATAACCAGAGACACATGTGACAGGCGTCCATTATAAGACCAGAAACACACACTTAATAATAACAATGTTATTCTCAGCAGACGACTTGTGTGTGGGAACTAGTCAAGCTAGCAGTAAATCATAGATGATAATTAAACGCTAACAGGAAAAGCACGTTTTTTGCATAAGTCATAATATTTTACTAAAATTTCTCAGACACTGCAAAACTTCCATTATCAATAAATCATCTAATATCTATAAGGGAATCACACTCCTTACTGTATATCCAATGTTTACAAAATGACATTTTTAGATGGTAAATGTAAGCAAAATGTACCTCACATCAGAGCAGAACTTCCAAAGGCGTGGCTGACAGGCGCGGGTCTGTAGGCGTCTTGCAGCATACGCCTCATACGCCTCACACGGACAGGATGGAGGATGACTCATCTGTCTATATGCCTCCTTTTCACACTGATCAGTAGACAGATACCTGCGCTCTTCACACTAGCAGTACATTTTCTCTGCGGAATTATGGGTTTATGCATTGCAACCCAAGTGTAATAGTCATCTCTAAGAACAGATTGCGCTTGATGGAGCTGCCAACTCAAAACAAACCGTCTGTAGAGGGCAGAATGATTCTGCAATAATTATATGCTTTACAAACCTTCACAAACCAATGTATAGATGTCACTGCTGAGGGGCATGTGTTTCCATTTACGGTTGTTCTCAGTCGACCAGTTCTTTCCCTCAGACATGCCAGCACTACAAGAAACTCAGGCATTTAGAGTTCATTTACTCAGTGGGTGCTTTTATCCGAAGTAGGGTCAGCCAGTCCCTGGAGCAATCGGGGTTTCCGGCCTTGCTCAGGGGCCCAAGGGTAAAGTTATTCTGCAGATGCCAGGATTTGAACAGGTGTTCTAAAGCACTGAGAGCCGTACATCAGCCCCATTTACCTTGTTTGCCTTCGGACATTATGAGGAAACTGTAATACACAGAAGAAACATGCATGGGAAGAACATGTGTATAATATACTGTAGACAGACAGAGAGACAGACAGAGAGACAGACAGACAGACAGACAGACAGAGAGACAGACAGACACATATGCTTATATTGGATATAAAACATACTGGAAAATTATTCGGATAAACAATTCTTTTTATTGCTGAAAAGACCGGGCGTGTGTTGAACAAATCTAGCTTCAGCTTCCTGGTTTGACAGAGTATTTCTGGAATGAATTTCCTGTTTATTAATCTTTCCTTTCTCAGTATATCAGTATCGACTCAGTTTGAGGGACCGTTTCAGTGCGGCGGTAAAACGATCCATTTCCATAATTACTCGACATATTATTGAGTCAACTTGACAATGGCTGTCATCTTCACTTAAAAATAAACATGCTGTCTTGATTAAATTCCAACGTTCGGGGAATTAAAACCAGAAACAAGAATAAGGCCTTTGATGTCTGATGTAAGTGCAAACAAAAAATAAGATAATATACAGCGGTCAGAAATGATAGGAGTATTGTGTGAAGGCCTTGAAATGCTATTAGCAATCTTCATTGTGTGTCTGTGTTACATACATTATTAATAGACACCGACAGGAGCTCTATCTGTCACACTTAATGTCCAGGTGTGGGCGCATATTATATGACAAAGGCACAATCGAAAATGCAGAAGCGCACTTCATTTATGCCTCATTACGGGGAAAGGATGCTGAATTTTCTGAGTGCAATTTTCTGTCAGATGAAACTAGTTAAAACTCCGTTTAGACTTGGGTCACGTTGTCATACGTGCTTTTCGGTCATGCCCGAATGCACTCTTAAAACTTGGAGCTTACTTTACGCAGAAAGAATGAAGTCTGTTTCAGCAGCTGCAATGTGCAAAGCCCATTACATAAAACAAAACTTTTAAAGTGTTACTAATAAGAGAGCCTCGCATAGTTATTATATAAAGTTTACCCACAATATAACTACTCATTTCTTCTGACTGTCACATTTTGACGACACAGGTGTTGTCTGAGGATTATTTTTTTTTTGACTCACTCTATATATAGCCAGGGGGAAATGGAATCAGCATTTTCCTAACCTTTTAAAAAGGGAAAGACCAAAAATACTTAGGGGGCGACTTCTGTTAAATCAGGTGAAATGAAAGTTCATGCTTTGTGGAACACAGTCAAATATCCATAAATGTATTAGTGGAGTAACACCTTATGCTATGGGCTCGGACGGATTTGGCCGAGGCATGATGCCGGCAGATAGGAAGGTGGACGACCCATTTGCGGCTCACCACACAAAACGGGGTTCATTTAAACAGAAAAACACTAGAAATAACTACAAAAACAAAATCAGACCTCCGAGGGGTCAAAACTAAAAGGGATAACTAAGGCAGACAACAAAAGGATAAGGCCTACCAGGAGCAGGTTGGCAGGCAGGGCGAATTAAAGAACTATCTTCAGCAACATACAAACTTCACTGACATCCAACAATCAACAAACCACTGGGGAACTGAACAGAGGCAGGGACTTAAATACTGAGGGGAAACAAGACTAACAAAAGACAGGTGAGATTAATCAACAAGGGTTGGGAAAACAGGTCAAACTAATTAATTCAAGGAACAAAACAGGGAAACTAAGAACTAACCAAAGAACAATGAAAACAGAATCTAACACTGGGAATAACAAAAACCGATAAAACACAACTAAGGCTCAAAACAAGAAACCAAAACTGAATACATGATCATAAGACTAATCTGATACAAAAGAAACCCTAGGAACAAAATACAAAACAAAAGAAGGAGGATTTGAACACAAGACAGAAGGGTTCACAGGCAACCACATGCTCGAGTTGAGCCATGCGGCCGTCAGGGAGCAGGGGAAAACACAAAGACTGACAACAAGAGGGACGGGATGACCAGCACCACCTGCTGGCCAAATGGGGAAGCGGCACAGAGTGGAACAACAGGAGCTGACCCTGACACCTTATCTCTAACAACTAATCCATAATACACTTTTAGCAAACAAAATCGACATATAAATAAATCGTTTTACTGTCAGTAAATGTGTATTTTTTCTCCATGTTTTACCGTAGTGTTTGCCATATAGGATGACAATAGAAATGAAAGTGAAACCATTTTGGAGGCTCCAGATTTGACATCCAGATCGGTATTGACCGGCTTGGGTCCCCCACACTCTGCATCACCTGAATATTGAGATCACATATTCATAATTAGTTACCACACATCTTCCTCTTTAGTCCATCACAAAGATGCGTAGTTTCCCTGCCTGTTTCTGATCTGTTTTCTGGATTTTGAATATGATTGTGCATTGTATCAGTAATGGATCACGTTTTCCCATCATTACAGGGGATTTTTTTGTTTTCACTTTCAGAGAGCCAAACTGATCCCCTCTCCAGATCCAGGTTTCCTGCATGCTGGAGTCTCTAGTCTTGTAGGGTTGATTCTCTAGTGGTTCTGTTTTGTTTTCTAGCTCTTATGTCCTGGTTGCCATGTTCTGCGTCTTCCCCACCAATTCCACCAATCAGCTATACCCGAGTTCTCTTAAATCAGCAGCTCCAAGTTCCAGTGGCACTCCCCAATGTGGCCACCAAACAGAATCCCACTAGTGCTCTCACTTGGGGGTGCTCTCACTTGTTCACTAGAGCAGTTCCGTGGGATATGGCAATGGTACATGTCCCATTTAATCATTTGTTTATTAGGAAGGGACCTGAAAATAGGGGAATGGACAAAAGGTAAAGGAAGATAAAGGGAAATACCATGACTGCCCTGTACAGACCATCCCTGGAAGATGAATAGCACCACCCCCCTATTCAGGTCAGCCCCGAAGGTGACTCGGAGCACTTCCAATCCCAAAACACCTTCAAATGCTTTCTCCTCTTTTCAGGGTGTAAAAGAAGCACTCTAACCCCTTTTTGGGTAGTCCGGTCCTGAGATGCCCAAGATCTTCGGTGTGGAAGGATCCTCACCAGGTAGTTCCTCAACACCGACCTCCAGTCCAGGATACAGAGCAGCTGGTGTCCACAGCGATAGATCTGTTCCCAGGATCCGGCACCGAGAGTGACCCGTCGGGTTCTTCGAAGACTGAACAGATCCACGGGACACAGGGACTAAAGGTTGGAATAGGGTGATTTTATTTGGCACCCTTGGCATGTAACGGACAGCCAGCTGAGCATCATACAAAACACCTTCCCAGCCTGTAGCTTCAAAGCACAGGACATCCAATACAGCTGGACACTCTTTCCATGAAAACACAGCAGCCTTGGTTTATACCCCTGAATGATTAATTACAGGTGAGTAAAGGGGCTTGTCCCCTGACCTCACCCCTCCCCCGAAATATCCACACCCTCCTTGTGTTTCTCACAATGAAAAATGAAGTAATTACACCAAAGATCTACTAATTACAGCAACAATCAAAGTAAGCTAAACTTTTCATTGAACTCAGTATTCATTAGTCGTACAGGAGTACACAGACTTAAATCAAGTGTGTAAAGTAGAAGCTTAAATATGTAGCTATAAATATTACCTTCCAGAACATTGTAAAGGCATGTTAAGCTAGCTTGCTTTGTGTTTAATTAAACAAATAAATTTAGGCCAGCATGGTGCCCTGCATTTTCTTGGGCTAGGCGCCAGGCTTACCATGACCCTGTACTTGAAACACAGTATGGAAGATATTTTACATATATTTTACAACAGTAGTATTTGGAGTTCTCCTGGATTCTCCTGGACCTGGATTCTGTTGCCGTGGAAATAGGTCTGTATGAAACTGCTAGCTGTACTACCACTGCATAAATCGCCAGGAAAAGCTTAATGAAGATGGAGAGACGGATGGATGATAGCAGTATTTATACTACCAACATGACGTTTGAAAGCCCCTTATGCTATGAAGAGGACGAAAGGGGCTGTGTTTCAGAACATTTCATATATAGAGTGTGAGTTTTGGACTTTGCTTCCCCTAAAACTTTCCAAAAGTTGAGATAAATAGCCTGCTTGCCCATGAGACTATATAAAGAATAAATACCAACGCAATCGAATGTCAAAGAATATGGTTGCCAACACATATGGATGGCTGACACTGCTACATTGATTAGTAAGATCTATAGGTTTAAATCAAAGATATGACATTGGAACTGTATCTTCAGAGACTGAGACGAGAACTAATAATACGCCACTTGATAATCCTCCGAAATGACCCTGCATTAGAGCGTTCGGAAACTAAATAAATGGTGGAAGACGTTGATCCCCAACTGAGCACCGCTCAGTACTTTGCCCGAAATCAGGTGACATAACAATAAGAAACTAAAAAAAAGAAAGGATCCGCTTTATTGTGCTGTTGTTCTATTTCCAATATGCTTAGTTATAGTCATTCGCCTTCCTTTCTGAAGATCGTTTGATCTTCATTGAGACACAAGAGTGCTACAATATGCAGTACAAAAACACAAAGGTTACTGGCTAATACAACCCCATTTCCAAAAAAGTCGGGACGCTGCGTAAAAAGTACATAAAACAGAATGCAGTGATTCGCAAATCATATAAACCCACATTTAATTCTAAGTAGAACAAAGACAACATATCAAGTGTTGAAACTGAGAAATTTTGTTTTATGACAAATTCATGCTCAGTTTGAATTCGATACCAGCAACATTTCACCGTTTTGACGGGATAGGGGCGTGTTTACCACTGTGTTGCATCACCTTTTACTTTAACAACACTCTGTAAACGTTTGGGAACTGAGGAGACCATTTGCTGGAGTTTTGAAATGAATTGTTGTTCCACTTTTGCCTGGTGTAGGATTTCAGCTGCTCAGCACTTTGGGATAACCTTTGTCATTGTTTTTATTTCAATATTTTCAGTCTCGACTGCAGGCAGCCCAGTCTCTCACCCAGACCTCTTCTACTATGGAGCCAAGCTGCTGCAATACCGGCAGAATGCGATTCAGCATTGTCTTGCTGAAATATATAAGGCCTTCAATGAAAAAAACACTGTCTGGATGGCAGCATATGTTACTCCAAAACCTGTATATATCCTTCAGCGTTACTGGTGCCTTCCCATGTGTGCAAGCTACTGATGCCATGAGCACTAATGCACCCCCACACCATCACGGATGCTGGGCTTTTAGCTGTCTGCTGATAACGAGCTAGATGGTCCCTCTCCTCTTTAGCCCAGAGGAAGCAGCGTCCATGATTTCCAAAAAGATTTTAAAATCTTGATTAATCAGACCATAGGACAGCTTTCCATTTTGCCTCAGTCCATCTTAAGGGAGCTCGGGCCCAGAGAAGTCAGCGGAGTTTCTGGATCATGTTTAGATATGGTTTCTACTTTGCATGGTAGAGTTTCATCCTGCATTTGTGGATGCAGCGACAAACCTTATTCACAGACAATGGTTTTCGGAAGTGTTCCTGAGCCCATGCAATGATTCCCAATATGGAAATGTGTTTGTTTTGAAGGCTGTGCCGCCTGAGGACCCCAAAGATCACGGCTATCAAATATTGTTTTTTCGGTCTTGTCCTTTGCATACAAAGATTTCTCCGGATTCTCAGGATCTTAATGATAATGATGTACAGTAGTTGCTGAAATATGCTGCAATATTGCGTTGAGGAACATTATTCTCAAATTGTTGCACCATTTACCCACACAGTCTTTCACAGAGTGCTGAACCTCTCCTCATCTTCACTGCACAGTGCTGAACCTCTCCCCATCTTCACTGTACAGTACTGAACCTCTCCCCATCTTCACTGCACAGTGCTGAACCTTTCCCCATCTTCACTGCACAGAGACTGTGCCTCTCTGGGAGGCTCTTTTTATACCCAATCATCTTACTGACCTGTAGACAATAGTTAGTTGTGAGATATTCAACCAGGTGTTTTGTTTTAGCATTACACAACTTTTCCAGTCCTTTGTTGTCCCATCCCAACATTTTTAAAATGTGTTGCTGGCATCAAATTCAAACCCAGCATATATTTGTCATAAAACAATAAAATTTCTCAGTTTAAGGATTTGAAAGGTTGTCTTTGTTCTATTTTCTGTTAAATATGGGTTTATCTGATTTGCATTCTGTTTTTACTTACATTTTGCACAGCTTCCCAACTTTTCTGGAAACGGCGCTATATATTTGTAAAACACACTGCTCATGAAATCTACTTAGTTGCATTGAGGAAAAAAAAGAAACAAGAGGAGAGGTCAGAAAGTCCTGGTGAGTATGAAGGAAAACAGGAACTCCAGAAGTCCAAAAAAGTTTAAGGCGGTTGAAATAAGCAATCGGACAAGCCAATTACCTTCTAGATTTGCAATACCACTCAAGGACATAATCAGAAAACACAAAAAGCTGACAACAGTTTAGTTACATCTGGCAAATGAGCATCTGTGAATGGCATTAAAACTACATTAGCCCGTTATAATTACATTATCCAAGTTCTTTTTGACACTTTTCAACTGGCTGACTCACAGGAGGCAGCTAACTGAGGATTAACATAGTTAGATGTGCTGTTTCACCCTGGAAGTAGAGAAACGTTGTACAGTGACAGGCTACCAAGTATTAACACCTTTTTTAAGTTTTACAATGTACTAACTATGGACATTTCTGACAGATATTTGACAATAACAAATAAATAATACAATTGTAAGTGTTTGGAGAACAAAACAGGCAGTGGTTTTGTTAAATGGGTTGAAATAGCAGACAGAAGGTGGAAGGAAAGAAGGATGTTGGTAAACTTTAATTATGTATAGAATACATTCATCATTAGAGCTGCAATGTCAATTTATGGACGAACATCTGCGGAACAAGTAATATCTGTGTAATAGCATGAATATAATACATGGACAATGACTTATGTCACTTAAAGAAGTTAAAAATCTGTGCGTATTGTATATCTCAGGTACTTACAGTATATCAACAATGTTCTGGGATACTGTGATAGCTACAGAGTCAGATGATCTGTCGATTATGCATTCAGGATGTTTACTTCAAAATATCCATTGGTTAAATAAATAAAATATAAGCTTTCAAATGTATTGTTCAAAGGAAAATCGGTCATTTACATTAGAATTGTTTTTTTTTTTTGTAACAATCGGGTATACATGGCATCAGAGGTCTGATGTAGATGAATAAGAGTTCTTGCAAGAATTTTATTTTTATTGCACTAAACGGAAAAACGTACGGAGATGTCATCTAGAAAGAGGAAGTTACTACTGGGGTCTGTCATTCACTCATAAATGTAAGTTGGTAGAACTTCATTCTATGGAATCAAAATTTTAAAAGAATATTTTGAATGGGTAATTTTATATTGTGCAGTTTGATTGACATTACTAAAAGATACACAATGGCAGAGGGAAAGGAAGGAATAATGAGATTTGCTGAAGAATGTACGATTTTTTTGCGTGGTGCAATTTTATCCATGGGTGCATGAGACATTCGTTTGAGCAGTAAAACAATATGGAGAAGCTGTCTCTGAAAGTTATGTTTAAAATCAACTTCAAACAGGTAATCATTCCTTTCCTAAACTGCAAAACTTGCAAATGTAGAAAGTTGTCTTTACACAGTTCTTTCTGCACTGATACAGAATTAGTATATATGTCTGTGTGTTTCTGAATGTGTATGAAGAAAATCATACCATATACTTTGTTCAATAATGCCAAATGTTTGTGTGCATGTAAGTGCAGCTCTGACAGATAAATAAATAAGTGAATTAAAACTAAATAAAAAACGGAAAATACACAGTCTTGTATACAGTGTTCAGCGGACTTTTTTGCCTGTTTATGTCTTAAAGTATACAACGGTTAATTCACAGTCCCTGGAAACGGCCGTGTGATACCCTAATATTGATTTCCAATGCATTTTTGTTTGTATCATTTTTGCTTTTATAAGGAAAAAGTTATTTTAATTAATTTAAGACACACTAAGAAATTCCAATCTGTTGGTCTAGTACATCTTTCTCCATGTCATCCTGGAACACTGAATAAAAACAGTAGCAAGTTTTCAATAAATTATGTTAGCATTTTTTTTTTTTTCAATGCAGTTTAAATGTTTGCACATTTGTGTAATTTTGGTCCAGATCTAATAACAAAAGTCTGGGGGAAATCAAGACTTCTGTTGCGCTGAAACTCCTTTCCAATAGTCCAAAATATCATGCAAGTCTTCATCCTTAGCGAACTGCACCTTTTTGCGCAACGCATGTCCAGCGGCCATGTACTCCTCCTCCTTGTGGCGCTTGCGATGAAGCTTGAACCGCTCCCATATGGTGTGAGCAGGCTTGCAGTAGTACTCTGGACTGGAGGAATAGCTAAGATTGTGATACTGGGGAGAGAGCTGGGAGTAGGCGAGATCTCTGGGCCGGGGCCGGGTGAGCGGCTCCAGTATGGATGGCTTGCGGTTCCCGGGTCCCTCTGGCTGCTCGGATTGGTCGGGGTAGGAGTGCCGGTGCTCACTGTACTGCCGGATCTTCTCTGCCTCAGCCCTCAAGATGGCCGCCGCAGGCGTGACGGTCAGGATTGTGTCTCCGGTCGGTGATGTCTTCTCTATGTACTTGGCTTCGGACTTGTAGGCTCCTTCTGAACGGAAGGACCTCGGGCTCCGCATCCCGACGGAAGTGCCCGGCCGCTTGGGGGAAGCTTCTGGGCTCTGGCGCCTCTGCAGCGAGTGATGGTAGCTGCCTTTGTAGACAGGAGACAGGAAGCCAGAAGCGCTCTGTGGCTGTTCCGATATCAGCACTAACTGCGGCTCCGCGGTTGACACCGCTCCGGACTTTATACCTTGGAATGACGTACTTTCGGACTTCAGAGCATCTATGCAATTGTTGATGATCTGATTGACTTTGTCCACCTCTTTAGCGATGGTTGAGATCTCTGCTACAGAACCTTGATTGTTTCCAGACATGGAAGGGTCACATACTCCGCGATCAGGAGGCTCTCCAGTACGCACCTCAATGTAACTCCCCTTAGCCATTTTAGGAGTGTCACTTATATCCTGAAGTTTGTACTGCTCGATATCCCCACTGGGGGGTAAGTACGGCATTCTGGACATGGTCTCTCCGGCCATCATCTGCTTTTGAGACATACGAGAAATAGTTCCTCCCTCTAGTTCTGCCCCATACTTCAGTTCAATGATATTTTTCTTGAGGCTTCCTCCCTTTTTGTGGTTCTCGTCTTGTTGTCGTTTTTTCCTCAAGCAGTAGTAGACCACCCCTAAGACAATAATCATGCTGAAGAGACAACCAAGAATTGTCATGATGTAATGTGTGGCGGTGGAATTGTTAACCACCCTCTCCTTCCCATTTTTGGGTCCTGTGGAGATGGTCAGACACGTGTGATTGAATCTCAGTGAGTTTCGTATTGAGGCCACACAGAAGGTGTAGTCAGTGTGAGCTTTCAGATTTTTCAGCTCAATTTCCTCCTTTTGGTTTTTTAGATTTTGGATGTCAGTGAAGAAGCTGTTATTATAGAGGACGAGGATGTACATCTTTTTGAACGGATGTGGGATCTGAACCAATATGGTGGCACTGGTATGAGTGACGTGTTTGAGCTTCATGATGGGTTTCACGTCAAGGTCAATGTATGTCGGGCTCACGTTGATTTTCTGATCCTCTGGGTCGATTCCGGAAGGGCAGTCCTCCAGGCCACAGGGGGTGAAAGCTGGCGGAACCGTGGTTGTTTCTGAGGGCAGAACAATGTATGGTGTCACATAGTCATCGGTGCACACAGTGGACAACATGTGCAAGGCGTTGCGGAACGTCGGCATGTTGGGATTCTGGCTGAGGAGGCTGTAGCCAGAGAAACCTGGTGGAGACTCGCATACCATGCGCTCATTCGTCCTGTTGGGAAACACGGAGAGCCACTTGACGAATCCCAGAAGTTCACAGGAGCAATTGAAAGGGTTGGTGTAGAGCTCGCAGGTGGTGAGTTTTGTCAAGCTGGAGAACGTTGAACCATCCAGCTGCTGAATGCGGTTCATGGAGAGGTCTATGTTTTCGATGTTGGGGCATTCCCAGAAGGCATTGGGTGTCACTGTTTCAATCAGGTTTGCCTGGAGGTAGAGGTATTGTAGCTTGCCCAAGCCTCTGAGAATCCCCTCGGTTAGATTCCTCAATCTGTTGAAACCAAGCTGAAGAACCTGCAGGTTGAACTGAGCAGAAAATGCTCCATCTTCTACGTAACTGATCTCATTCTTCGTCAGATTCAGATATGTAAGATTGCCAAAGCGGCTGAGGGAGGAGTAGTGGATGCTTTTGATCTTATTCTCATTGAGACGCAGGTCCACAATGGTGCTGTTGATATGCTGAGGGATAGCCTCGTACGGTGGTTGGTTCTGGCTGCAAATGGCAAGCCACACAAATCCCTTTTCCCCCTCAATCAACCAACAGTCTCCTCGGACCCCAGCTGTCAGGAGCATCGAAATAATCGCAACAGACCAGAAAAAGGCACTGACCGCTATGCCTCCACAGTTGGCCATTGGTGTTTCTCGTGAAGCCATGGATGATACCAAAGGATACCTAATTCAGGGTATCAGTACAATTCCAGCAACGGAGAATTAAGTCTTAAAGGAATCGGTTTGGGAAAATTCAAGTTCTGTCCGATGTAGGTAAACGTCAAGAAATGAGTCACGCTCAATGGGCAAGAGCAGAATGTCTTTTGTGTTTTGATGGGACCGGCTCATTTAAATGAAGCATCTGAACATGAGAAGAACATATATGCTTGCTCTCCATGGATTAATATTCCCAGGAGGATTCTCAAAACTTCAGTCCTCGATTCTCAGCTCTCCTCTGCTTCTCACTGACTTGTGCTTATTTCTCATGCGGCTACACTTTAGTCTTTTCAATGATGCGGTTTAATCTTTGTTTCGCTTCTGTCTTCCTCGCATTTAAAGGCCCTGAGGTTTGATCCTGGGGAGAAGGAGAGAGAAAAGAACTATGAGAGATAAGTAGATATGGAAATGGAAAAAGTAAGAAATGTTATTGTGAGGAAACTACAATATAGAATGAGCTAAACAAAATAAACATCTGTGTATAAGTATATACAGATACAAGGATTTTCTGACTAAGATTATCCAATCCTCCATCAATTTTATGTAACTGCTTGTCCTATTTACAGTCACGAGGGGTCCAGAGCCTATTCTGGAGGCTATGGGCACAAAGCACACACACACACACACACACACACACACACACACACACACACAGTCCACGTATTCCTATCTTTATGGGGACTCACAATTCATTCCTTAGGGTATAACCCTAATTCCAATGATGACATCCTCTGAGCCCTAACCATAACCATGAGTATCCGAACAAAATACTTTCGGCGTTTTTTTTTAATTGTAGACACAGCTTTTTATAAAACTGAGAAGTTTCATAAAATGTCCCCGCAGGGCTCTGTGAATGCGGACCTCGTTCTTCCCACATTCTGTTGACTTTCTGCTACACACTTTGATTAACTCCCATAGGTGAACCGGCGTTGCTGAATTCCCGCTGTGTGAGTATGTGTCCTCTCATGGACCAGTGTCCTTCGCCTCCCTGCGAGGACAGTCAGCAGGCTGACTGTGACCTTGCACTGGATAAGCAGTACAGAAAACAGATGACTTGTACATATGAGACAGCACTGTGCACCACACTGCCTATTAGAAGTATTTGATGACATAGTCGAGAAATTGACCTGTAACCATACAATTGAGTGACAATAATCAATAAAAGATGCTGGGGACATGTGTGGCAGTCAACCTTTGTTAATATTTTTCAGTAAATTAGTATGACAACATTACCCTACGCCGTAAATGAATAATTTCATTGATTCTGGAGAAATGATACCATTGTTCAAGGTCAGTAGTACCTCCCACTTAACTCCCATCAGAAGACTTAAAGAGTCCCATCCTGCCAAAAGGTGGTTCAGAAAAATACACGCCCATTGGTTAAATTAACCCTGTCGCGTGTGTGTGCTGTGAGGGACCGACAGACTACCAAATTAGTTTCGGCGGCATCGATGAGCTCCTAGGGTGAACGCTAACAGAGATGATAGTCACATGGGACTTCAATGTACGTCTGCATGAGAACTGAATGATTACAGGGGGTAAAATGATACGAGGAGATCAGCAGTTTAAGAGTGCAGTACAATCTATCATTCTTGCCATTATTAAAGCTGTCATTGGCTATGGCTAGTGAACCATTTGTACTGTGCAGAAGAAGAATTAGATGTTACACACCAAAAAAATTCATACGCTGTGAGGGACTGATTTTCCCAGCATGGCGTTTTTCAAGTGGACTGTGTGGATTTGTTGTTTTGGGCTGCTAATTGATGACATTCCACTTTTAGCTTAGGACAGTAGGTAGTGAGGCAGGAAAAGACACCAAAAGGTCACCTGATCTAGAAGGGTCCTTGGATTAGTACGGCTGGGAAAAGTGCTTAACTTGAACTGCTCAGGTATGAAATCTGTACACAATACATCTGTATAAACTTGGGAAATTGCTGGATGAAGTTGGATTGGACAAAAAAAAAGGTCAGTTTAGTAACCGAATGTCATGAGACACAAAGTCTAGGTCTATTTAAGAATGATATTTAAATAAACGAAGCATTTGACCGTCCCCTGCCTTGTGTCCTGGACTTCCTACAGTAAGCCTTATGATCGCTGTGACCCTGTACTGGAGACTAATACTGAAGATGGATAGATGGATGAATGTCAAGTAGTTTTTACTCTCCATTGGCATGTAAGCTGCCTTGTCAATGAGCGATAGCCGGTATTGTGCACATTTGTTCTGTGTTGATAATGGAGACAGTGAAATTCTCACACTATTTCAAAGGGTTCTGGGCATGCATTTAAGGCATTCCAAACACAGATTGTGAAGAAGACAGAGTGACAAAGACACAATGGACCTTATATTACACATACTGTCACTCAACAAAGATGCGTGAATGTGTGTCTGTTTCTGTGCAATCCGGATGCTCGGGGGGGGGGGGGGGGTGACCTCT
>JAABNX020000052.1:6187557-6198219 GCA_015163995.2 Mormyrus lacerda | reverse complement strand
CCCCCCCCCCCCCCCGACCTCGGATGACGCGGGGGCTCCCACACATAGTCTGATGACATCAGATTTTAATGAATTGCTGTGTGTGTGTGTGTGTCCAGGCTCATCTCAACCCTGCACTAAATCATGGTTTATCGAAATAGATGCCTACTGCATTATTAATACAACATTAACATTTTCTATAAAATTAATACACAGATAATTCATGGTATTACTTTTGACTCTAGGCCCTGGTTTGAGCATGAAAGATCATTCTTATGAAAGAGAGAAAAAAAAGCTTCCTCCACTGGGATGATGTCAGTAGCAGAAATGCACATTTCTAATGACCTAATTTGCATACAGTAGCCTCAATATCAGAAAGGAGGTTCAGGAGAAGTTACTGACTTTCAGGTTAATCTTCTGGTGAGTTAGGAGGCCAGTTATATGTTTCATACATAGCACTGCTTCAGAAATTAGACTCAAGGCCAATTGGCCATTCGTGTTTTTCCAGTACAGATGGTCTACATTGATTAAATCACTTACCCATGGATGGAAAAGAGGGGAAAACGCTCTGGGAAATTCCACATCATCTATCATGATTAGAAATATCTGTGGTATGGGGAACTAGATGGAGCACAACTCTGTTTGGATATATATCCAGAAATAGGCCTGTCGCCATATTGTTAATGGGTCACCACCATACTGCCGTAGCAAACCTTGACTTGGCTGTCTACTCATACATGTAGCAGGTAGGTACAGTAAATGATAGTGTACTTATTCATAACTGAGCATGGATATTTTGCCAGGAGCTTAAACAGAGCCCAAGAGATCACAAAATCACACACTGTGTTACGGAATAATGTCACATTATGTAATAACTCGACAAAATGCAACAACTTTTCATCACGACATGTGATGTTATTGCATGATTACACGCCACGTAACATTTCATGTTACATTTTAAGACACCTTCTTGTAAAGTTGTAATGATACCGCATTATGCGATGAAAAAGTCGTAACATTTTGTTCAGTTATTACATAATGTGGCATTATTGCATGATGCATTGCGGCATGGCTTTAATCCCTACGTACATTTTTTTTGTTGTCTCCTTTACAACATGAACTCTTCTCAGTCTCTGACAGAAGGTAAAATGCTAAATCAGTAGCATCTCGTTTCAGAATAAAATTCAGTAGATCTTAAAGCGGAGAAGTGGATTGGGGGGGGGGGGTTCCCCAAAGGATTTACACACGGCCAACCGTCTGAATTAAACTGGAGAAGCATTTCTTTTAAAGACATTCCTGACTTTCCCTACATATTTAAATATATCAGTAACCAGGGATCAACACCACGGCAAATCCTGATAAAATCTGTGATCAAAATGCTATTTTTTGCCACACACATCATATTACAAAAACAGCATACACGGTTTTGCTTCCCCATAGACGTGTTTGTCCGTGCAAGGAAAGGTTGACTATCACTGTCAATAAAACTCATTTTTAGCAAATATATCCAAGGCAATCAAAGACATCAGATCAACCACAACGCAACACTCGGCCTATCCAAGACCCATAAAATAAATGACTATACAGTTCATCTGATGCTATATAATATATAAGAGGTAAGAATGAGAACTACGTAATTTCCCCTTGAAACTGTGCCAATTAGACCATTAGAGAGACGTCATTAGAGATGGCTGTGAAATAACGTCAAGCAGAAGACTTCTTTGTTTGTCCAGCCATATATTCGCACTCCCATGATGCCCTGTGCTGCTTTTAGCTGCCCTTGCAGTTACTGTCCAGAGCAGGAGATGTTCTGGCACTGCTTCAGGCTTCCAGAATGCAGCAGGATGACCTTTATCGTCAAAGAGTAATGGTCCCGTTTTCAATATGAATTGCAAGGGCATTTGCATGAAAAGAGAGAAACAAAATATAGCGAAATTATTTTTCTGACCAGACATTTTCGGATGCATATAGCAAATAGCAGCTGGGTTATTTTTCTAACATAAACTAGGGTCAGTATTTCAGTTTATCAATAAAGAATTTTAATTGAGTGCTTATTGAAGCAGAGGATCCAATTATCCAATTGACTGCATGTGAGAACAGCCATATGATCAAACTGTAAACAAAATGCCTTCAGGACAGAAATCTTCAGCTTGTATATATTACACAGAAACAGTCTATGCAAAGTTAATTTATCGCTGGGTAACCTGTTAGCTAGCCAATATAAAAGTTTGCCCGTAAGAACTGGAATCCTATCCCACAATGAATTAGTGTTTGTGGAAACTGAGCCCTATATCTATTAATCACAAAGTGAGATTTTGAACATGGCAAGTTAAACATCCAACTTTGCAGAGTCCAAGAACTCAGGCTGCTTTCTACTACTTTGAGAGGAGTTACAGCAACTTCCCACTGGGATCTGAATCAGAGCAGCACCAGAAAGCACTTTGTGCCTACCAGATAAGCAGATGTGAGTCAAGAATGATGTCGTTCCTCCAGTTCCTCCCGGACCCTGTGTATGTATGTATGTATGTATGTATGTATGTGAATATGTCTATCCTAATCTACGTTTCTAGGTATGAAATAAACAAACACTGAAATGCACTCTGCTAAAAAGCACCTGCAGAGATGTAATCCACATGCTTTGTTAAATAAAGGAAACACATATTCAATATACTGCAAACATGGATTTCAGTAATATTCTTTATTACTGTATAATGCCATAACAGCAGTAAAATCAAAAAGCAATTCACAGCCTCCAAAGAGTACTATTTTTTGTGGATCTGGGTTATCTGTTCAATACAATGCTTCTGAAACGTGGTTTATAAAATGTGTACCAGCTTACTGGCTAAACTAAATCCAATATTTTTCAATTTCCTGCAAGAGGAAAATCCTCACTTTATCACATTTTATATAATGCCAAGAAAAAAATTATTTTTCTTCCACAACATAGACCTTTTTTGTTAACCTGTAAAAAAAAAAAAATGAAATAAGAGCCAATCTTCTGGTCCATTTTAAACGACAGAATGTATAGCAAACTCTCCCTATTTCTCTTGATAGTGTGCATGTGATGCAATGTGATCCGATGTGATCCAATGGTAAGTCTGGTAACTTTTCAAGCAAGACACAGTGAAGTTATGTTTCCAAGTGTGATGTACAATATTATAAAACATTAAATCCTGTCAAAGAACAAAATACTGTATAGATATTTTTTTCCTTTATTTCCTAAGATACTGTATATGTAAGAATAAATTATTGTTAATTGTAGAGCTGAACCACCACCGAGAAGGACAGCAACAAATTATACAAGAGGAATAGATTTCAGAATAGGGGAAGATCAGGAAAGTGATACCTGATGGTTGTGACAAGGTGAGATGCATGGCTGTGACTGACACTGGCTCCAGTGCCAAAGAGACACAGATGAGGAGCTTTACTGAATAATGTCAGTGAGACTATAAAAATAGAATAAGCAGAGAAAAAAGTCTATTTTCAGTCTTTTCTGGGGTAAGATGACAAGAGTCAGGCTGTGCCTGGCAGGTTGAGCAGGGTACACTGGCATGGCATGTGTTGTAGTGGCATGCGTAGTATGCTGGTGCGTGAGGTATGCTGGTGTGGCATGTGTGGTAATCGCACGTGTAGCATGCTATGCTGGTGTGTATGGTACACTGGTGTGGAATGTGTGGTACTGGCGTGTGTCCTATGCTGATGTCTGTAGTATGCTGGTGTGTATGGAACACTGTCGTGGCATGTGTGGTACTGGTCAAAATTATCGTTAAAGTGAAACTGGCAGTCCCCGGGTAAAAACACCCGATTTACAGACAGCTCATACTAACCCACGGACTGGCACAGACTTAAAAATTCAGGCTAAATACAACGGTCCGTAATAACGACTGCACATGCTGTTTGTGACACATGTGAAAACCTGCTCGTGAAAACCAGCAGCTCGAGGTACAGTGCAGTACCATATGTAGTTACTTTTATTTTAACTGTATAATAATAATAATAATAATATTATTATCATCATTATTGTTGTTATTGCTACTGTTGTGTACCGTATTATTATGTTTACAACTTACCTATAAATTCGACTTAAAGACAGGTAATGGAACTTGTTCCTAACCCGGGGACTGCCCGTTCCGTCTTGAGATGCAGAGTGGAAGAGCTATTTTCCTGCACAAAGCTGGAATGCATGATCGCTACATCAGGTCTCTTGACCTGGGGATGTGGATTCGGAGCTGCAGCTTCCCTGTTATCAGCCACCAGCCAGACATCCCAGGCCGCCTAAATGGCCGCCGTCATTGTTTATTTCTCACTCTGCTTTCCCAGTGTTCCGGCGGGTCTTCGCGGGGTTGGCTAAGGATGCGGTACACCATTTAGTCCAATTAAACGCACATCGTGGATCGTAACTCTGAGCTAATGATGAGTGCGGAGGGGAAAGAAAAACAGGCCTGTCTTTGGGAGGTGTTGCAGCGCTGCACTGCGTGAATAAATTAATCAGACAAGTACTGAGAGGAATGAATCACAGCAAATACTGAATTTCCATATATGGGTAAACCCTAGATAAACTGACAAAAAATGAACAAATAAAAGTATACAGACATTTAAATTTCCCCTATTGACCCTTTTTGATGTTTTCTACATCCTAGCAAGTATTTCACCCCCAGATATGGAGAGAATTTGCCGCATGTGAATCATTTGCCGTTTTACCAGACACTGGTGCTCTTCTGTGACAGTGTAACTCCAAGTCTTTTCTGAACATAGGAATATTTTTTTTTTTACGCTCCAAGCCCAAGATAAGCATCATGAACCATAATGGAGATGTGACGGTATTTCACAGTCGAACTCAAAGCCAAATCATCGTCTCCAAGCTGATCTGTGAATATCAGCAGCAACGCAGTTTCAGTTATATGCACTGTTATTAAGACTGTAATCTTGTCATTGTAATGTAGGGTAGGTACATATTCACAGCATACACTCACAAGTGCTATCTGTGATTCACATCTGTGACGCACCAAGGCTTCTGATGTGTGTTCATGCTTGTGATTTTTTCCTGTGCCAGTCTATGTTCAATACATGTCCTACGTTCAGTATGTTCAGGACAATAACTGTAAAATTGTAGTATTTGACACAATACTCTGAGTTACACAAAATTATCATTTTTTTGTTTCGAGTCCTATATTAATTTTTAATCAGATATGATTTTAGAGATGTGTGTGTGTGTGTGTTATTTCCTTGTCCTTGTAACTTCCTGGATACGCTCTGGACCCCCATGGACCCCCATGACCGAGCAAAGGACAAGTGAGTATGGAAAGTGAAGGAATGAATATACTACTTCATGTGTAGTTGATTAGCTTTTACAAAATACCAAATTAGCAATAAAGTATTTGAGTGTAATCAATTTTATGTTATATATTTTTTTTTTACTTTACCAATGCCATTCAGAAAAGAAAACTATATTGTAGTATCTGAAATACTAAGTAATTACTATCATTTACTATTTAGAAAGTGAGCATGTGAACTGATACAAATAAATCAGATTTCTATAGATTTCAATACTTACTTTTTACAGTTTTTTCATAGTGTAGCTCTTTGTATTGTAAATGTATCATTAATTGTCTGTCTACCTCTTAAATTATCATGTGAGACTCTAAGGAGAAGCAGTTGTGGTCTATAAGATGTTTAAAATACTCTAAGCATACTCAGCAGCTGCATAGTGTACAGGTTGGCAGGTTAGCTAATTGGGCAGGACAGCTTCTGCAAAGCTTAATCCACCAGTTTGAAATGTTTGCCCGATCCGCTGACCTGGATGAGTAATCTGTGCATCATGTTGTGTACTATGGACTTAGGATTCAGGGTTATGCACAAAACACAGCAGGTGGGAAAACCAGATAAAAAAAAAAGCCACATTGAGATATTGCCTATAGTCAACGAGGGCTGAGGCTAACAGCTAACGAGGGCCCGGCACCTGCTCGTGGGCACTAATTTAGCCTCGTTCTTACTGATGAATAGCTTGCTCGACCTCCGGTCTCTTAAGGTCAACAGACTGCATCTTAAAAGTTTAAACAAGACAAGACAAGGTGTCTGGAATGGAATAACCTGTCATGCAGCCGATCACGGTCTTTAAAAGGAGGGGGTGGGGGGCATAACTAGGGTAATTACAGCAAGATAGCAGCCTTCGGCGGTCCTCTCTGCACCTCCATAAATCTGTGGAAAAAAGTTGTGACAATGCATGTATGTTTGACGGCAGAACAACAGGCTCACCACAGAGGACTGCTGGCCTTTCTGCTCTCTGCTGTCAACCAAATATTTGCTTATTATTTTTTGTTTTCTTGTATCAGGTTTGGTTGCATTTAGGTTGGTGTGATAGCCTCGCGTCTTCCGAGTTGTGGGTTTCTGTACCGTCCCAGCACTTAGTGTGGAGCTTGCGTAGATCTCTTCTGACATTCCAGTGATGCAGATTGGCATCTCTAAAATGCCATTAGTGTGTGTGCTCCCTGTTTCTGCTTGGACTCCTGTCTGCTTCCTCCCTGTGCTTCCAGGAATAATCTCAAGGCTTCCTCTGATCCTGTATTGACTGCTGGAGTGCTTGCAGAAGATTGATGGACGTTAACTATTTATAGTAATTTCAGTAGGTGGACCAATATATTTCCTGTTATGCAGCTTCATTTGGCATAGATAACAGCCATATTACAGAACTGTACAGAAGGGAGAAAACTAGGGGTCTTCTGTTTCAACCCTCTGATACCCCCCTAAAAAAATGAAGAAATGAGAAATGACAGTTATGGTAACGAAATTTTTTTCAGAATGTCATTTCTTGAAATGCATTGCTCTTTTTTTGGAAGGCATGTGGTACAGGAATCCAAGGCTATTAGCCCATGCTAAGAGTTCACATTAGCGTGGAGTTTGCTGAATGCTGTTGAAAACCGTAACACAAATAATTTGCACATACATGCCTATAACCACTGCGTTATCCTCTACTCTCCGGTCAGGAAAGTCAGCGGGTTATTTCCTGGGTCATTTCTGATACTCTTGTTGCGTTTGAGTGTTACTGGAAGAATTACTGTCTTTCAGGCAAAATTACTTGGAGACAAAGCTATTTCGAGACAGAGTAAAAAGCTCAAACTGTTATTTCAGATGAAGTGAGTATAGAAAGCATTGTTTGCCGCTTTTATCTTTATATATCCGTTCATCTAACCGCGAAGGCAATTCTTTACGTTATATAATACGTTATGCAAGGATACTTTCACGTGTGCCGTGTGCTTCGGCAGACAATAAAAGAGGTCTTAGTGTGCAGTAACGCCGGCCCTGCACTCACTGTTATTTTCATCTGTCTGGAGAGTAATTTGCATCCCTTTGTTGTTCCGATGGCTGACTCTGATTCGGCACTCGTTATTTTTAAGCGTGCTGTTTATTCTGTAATCTTCCTCAGAGGATGGCACTGACCAGCTAGGCTGCAGCAGAAACGGTGGGAGAAGGCTGGTCAATGACCATCTGGAAGCTAACAATTAATAAATTAATCAAATGATCGAAATCATACATACTGGCACACGTCCACAGTGTACCCTACGCCGATGCCACCCACAGCAGAATGAGAGCTTATAGTGTGGATGTACTGAAATCTATGCTTCTCCATTAATTAGTTCCAGTCTGTCATGGTGGCACTTTTCTGGTCTTGTCATAGTCATGGCAGGCTTGAGTTTCAGGATTACCTGTTTAAAATGTGTCCTCCTAACTAGGGACAGAGAATGGCGACTCACTGCAAAATGACCGAAAAGTGAATTCCCCCGACTGTTCGCCCAATATGATTATTATGATTAAGGCTTTGCATAAAGTAATGAACCACCTGCATGCTTTATTGGACTGACTGAAGGAAGGGTTCCTCAATGAGATGCAGCGCGTTTTAATTTCTTGCCTTAAAGTGGAAATCGCAGTATTTTCTTCCTATTAGGGCAGTTTCTCAGCCCATTCTCAAGGGACCCCCCAGACTCGCTCCCAGCTCCCAAGCACACCTGAGCCAAATGCTGAAGAACACCTGGCACTGGTGCACTGGGAGCTGAGAGGGAGCAAGAATGCTGGCTGCCTGGGGACCCTGAGGACGGGGCTAGATGATAGAAACACTGTCTGAGGGACACGGAGCTGATGGTACTGAACAGGTGATGGTTTCCAGCTGCACAGGCAAATTCCTAGTCTAGAATCAAGTGTTTCAGAAAAGGACTAAATGTGTCCTGGAAGGACACCGACCTCATTCACTCTTCATTGACCTTTCGAAGGCGCGGCAAACCAGCTTAAGTTGGCCGCTGTCGGCGAGTCAAAAAATGTTCATGAAGGAAGCGATTCAAGCTGTTTGGAGGTAGATCGGTGTTTCCGTGGAAACGGAATCATTAAATGATACGAGTAACGAGATAAGAATCAAGCAATGGATGTAGCTCCAGGTACAGAATGGCTAATAACAATTTGAGATTGCTGCTGAGATAACTGTGAGTCATTATAAATTCTACTAGTTCCCAGATGTAATTGGCATGTCGTCAAAAGGCAACAGGACACACTCCCTATCACTTTCACTATCTGGTGAATTTGTAATAATCTCACTGATTACCATACATCCTTCCAGTCAGAGGAAAATGGAGGAAAGAAAACACTTTCAGTTCCTGAAATAAATGTAATTTGCTTTATGTGATTGAGAATTTTTCATTATAAGTTGAGGAGGGAACACTGCAGGAGGTGGTGTTATTCATGAAACTGGCAGAGGATGGAATAAGATTCTGGCTAAATCAAGATATTGAAATCACACACTCATACGTCTCATACTGTAAGTACTGCTGTCTTGGTAATGAATGGCCTAAAAGACAAATAAAAGAATTATACATCAGCATCACAACCAATCAATAAGAAGGAAATGCAAAAAAAAAGAACATCCCCACCATCATCATCGACATCATCATTAACATCATCATCATCATCAACTCTAGGTTACAAGGTAAAGGTCCTTAACAACACTACTGTCTACCACCTGTAGTGAGACTGTTAAGCAGAACATTATGAATGATTAATTCATAAAAATAACTAATGCATCTGCAACTACTTTATGAAACCATTCAACAAAAATAAATACAAAGAAATTGCAGTTCCAGTATCACTGATATTACAATGTTAGGATATTACTGAGTTACACCCATCCACCCATCTTCTATACCCACTCTGGGCCAGATCTTAGCAGGATACAAAGGCAATATATGCCCCCAATCCCCTGCCCCCATCCTCTGTACGGGCTAAATTTAATGAGAAGCCCCCCCCCACCTGCCCTGAAAATGCACATCCAGCCCTGCACCCATCTGTCCCGTGCAAGCCCATGGGGGTCTGGAGATTACACAAAGTCATCTTATTTTTGTTTAATTACAAATGAACTTTTCTGACACCAAAAAGCCAATCCGTGCCCTGCCATTTCTTTAAATGATACATAAATCAACAAACTGATAACCAATCAAACAAATGAAATGCCTGAGATATTACCAATGGGATGTCCATCATCTTTCAATGGCATTTTTATTCCTACTAACCTGCTGGATAAAATAACACATTTAACCACAAACAGCAAAAAACCACAAACTACAATGTAGGAGACACAGGGGGACCTGAAGGCTTTGGCTCGCCGTCCGAGGGGGAGTTCAGCCGCAGCGGCGCTGAGCGAGTCCAGAGCAAATCAAATCGCTCCATTAAAGTATCCCGCTAAAAAACTTGTAAATTGTAAAAGCCTGAGGGTCATATTGCTGAGTCAGCCATCAAGACTTCGTTAGAAAAATGCCTGCATGCTCATATCTAAATTAATTACAATTCCTTGAATGGGATGGGTTTATAAATTAATTTAGATAATGTTTTCAATACCAAAGCTTTCTTTTTTTTAAAAAAAAAAAAAAACACCACAAGAAGCAATATCCTGCTAATAAAAAATACAGTGAAGACGGTAAAATCCAGCCATCTTCTTCCAGAAGAGGCTCTCCGTAAGCACAGGGCATGAGACGGGCACACGCACGTCATGGCCGATTCAGGGACACCCACACCTACCATATGTTTATGGAGTGCGGGAAGGAACTGAAGAGCATGAAAAATGCATACGCGCAGAGCCATGGGCGGCCATTCAACCTACACTCCTAATAATGTTGATGATGATGGAGGTGATGATGAAAAGCGACAATAATGGACTGGCATCCCATGCGGGGGGGGGTGGCCCCGGCCAGTTCCCTATGCTTCCTGGGATTTCCCCTCCCTCACGGCTCTCTTCTCCAACGGCAGATGGAACACGGGTGGATAGATGATGACAGCAAATACATCCACCCGAGGCAGTCCCTGCCGGTCCCTGGGACAGGATCCACAATCCTGTGCTGGAGGAACATCTAGCGAGGACAGCATTGATAGATAGTAATAGGTAATAATTATTTTGATTTGTTTTGATGTTTCAATTATGGCTAATAAATGCACAAGGCTATAATCCACAGACTACAATCCAGAGTTAGATCAGAAACTTTCATTATGTACAAATTCCACACGAAATATAATCAGATGGAATTAAGTGAAAATTAGATATTTCTAAGTGCTGCCCATCACCCCCCCCACCCCACCCCACGAGGTCTTTTAGTGTTCACTAATGAGCGCCTGTGTTGATGGGCTGGGCGGGGCTGGGCAAACCCCCCC